>CAJPVJ010003778.1:0-10489 GCA_905397405.1 Oppiella nova | reverse complement strand
TTGTTCACTTAACTGACCTTGATTTAACTAATTTTTTACATGTTAATTATATGGGAAAGTTGCCTATAATCTAACAAATATCTCATGTTAAGCCTATGGAAATATTGCTTAGAATGCACACAATATCCTATGTAACACCAAGGCTTATGGTTACAAAATACTCTATTCTTATTATTAAGATCACACTATGTGTAATTTTGTACCATATTTCAAAATCCCATAGCTTAACATGGGACTTTTGTGCACGGATGGGTGGAGGGGATACATAGTGATTCTAGTATACAATATCCATGGGAATAGTGTATTTAAATACCATAAAATACCGTATAATACATTTTACACGTATAATACAGTGAAAACAATAAAATACCCTATTTTAATATAGAAACGATGTATGGCCAGAGCACAGGGTGGTGTACTGAACAACAGGTTCTTTGATTGACGTCCCAATGAGTTGATCCAATTGTGGACATAATGAATAAACCCAATGATAACAAACTAACCATTTATTTAACAAAGACTTAGTAATTGAAATACATATCAAACGCACACAAAGATATGTGCACTCAATGTGTGCCAGAAATACACTGATTGGGAAGGCATGGGATGCCTGGTTTTAAACATAGCATTTTAGAGCTAAATGTGAGAACTGGTTATGTATTGAGGGCTGCAATAGACCTGAACGGTGTGGTTGTATGGAGTGAATGGCTGTGGTTGTGATGTCTGTACTCGTGATGGAGGACCTGTTTGTATAGTCACGGAGGGCGCCAGTAGTGACTGGCCTCACATGTACTCGAGGGCCGTGGAAACCATCGGTTGAATGGCTACTGACTGGTCGCCGGTGCGAGCCATGAGTGAGACATTTGTGAGCCATTGAGTGGAAGTGTCCGGAGAGAAGTTGTTTGTGGCTGTAGGACCGGCCAAGGTCTTCATCGGTGCCAGGGGAGCCAACTCCTGATTCTCGCCCCGCACAGGTGTAGTTCCCAATGGGAACCCCTGCACGACATCGGCGATTATGGAGAGGCCGGGAACTGATTCCCTCAGATTGGCCTGAGCTGTGAGCCGCTGAGCATTTGTTGAGTCCGGGGGTGCGAATGCCTGACATGTGTGTCCCAGGGATGGTAAGTCGTCCACCAGTTCCTATGATGTGTATGTAGTGTCGGTGTTTGGGGCTGAATCGGTGTGTCCGAGAGGTGGGGCTGTTTGAGTGTTGATGGCTCAGTCCAACCGAGTGCTCCGACTGGTATGGCTTTGTGCGCGACGACAGTGACAGTCAAATCGGATGGGCTGACAGGTATGACTGTACCGATGCGTTGAGCCAAATAGGAGGCGGCAACAGTTGGGACGTGTCGTGTCCACACGTGATACCGTATCGGATTAGCCGACAGGTACGGCAAGTGTACCGACAAGTTGTGGAAAATCGGATGAGCCGACAGGTATTGCAGAGGTTGAGGAACCGGATGTGACTTCTGGTGTTAGTCTTTCCACCATTTGGGATACGACTGGTGTGGTGTGATGAGTGAAGTTTGTTGATAATGGTGTGTTGATAAGACTAATTGTATAGCATAGAGAAACCATATCTTAAATAGCTATTAGTGAGCTAATTGTGAGAATAGATGAGTACAGTACGACTGTAGTGGAAAGTACTGTACGTGAGGCACAGGTATGACTGTAAGGTATACGTGAGGTACACGTGCTGCTGATGACTCGTGTAGAGTATAGTCAAGGATAGGAAGTATGTAAAAGTCGTTACTAAATAAACAAAGAACTTGGTCAGGATCTGGCTAAGTTGGCACCCGAGGTTTCATGGCTGAAAATTAAAGTATATTCTGAATATACAACTAAAGTATATAATGAATACCTGAATGTACAGTATATAAAATATATATTTTAAGACATCAGGTTTGGCCAAGTAATTTTTTGATTATGATCAAATTTAAATTTTAAAGAACTTAATATTTAAAATAAAATTTTACATAAATTTATAGATTTATAGATATTCACTAAGAAATTTAATGTTAATAAAAAATTCCTGAAATAGGTACTCGCTCATTTTATAAGCCGAAAAACTGCGTTAAATATGACAATAAGTTAGCTGAATAGAGTACTCAAAACAGGCCAACTCTTGAGGACTTAAAAATCTTTTTCCAGATCAATATATAGATACTGTACAGTAGTTTTATAATTTGTTTTAGTTTTTAAATTTTTCTAACAGATTGAATAGTTTGTTTTTATAGTCTATCAATGAATTATATAAAAATTCATGGACTTTTTTGTATAAAAATACAAAAAACATTAAATAGTTAAGAAAAAGTTAATAAAGTTGCCAGAAACGTGAAAAAGTCTGTATGTCTGTATTAGAATGCAAAGTTGGGCGCCCGAACCCGTTGGGCACCCGGGCCCGCCCGACCCGTACGGGTTTCGGACGGGTTTGGGCTTATATGTTATGGGCCCGGGTTGGGTCGGGTTTCCTAATTTTTCTTTAAAAACCCGTAAAAACCCCGTGACTGTTAGATTGAGCGCTGTGTGCATATATTTTTAGGTATTAATATTTTCTAAACCATTATATAAATATATAAATATTAAATTCATTTCTGTGAATTCCATAAAATTGTATAAAAAGCTACAATCCAATCATTTTGACTAGAATTTAGGAATAAAGCATTTATATGATACTGTATTGTTTATAATTTATAATTTTGTTTAATAATAAATAATATGAAACAAGTTTTTAAATATGATTAACAAATAAAATACGATAGTATTAATTTGTTGACTATCTAAGATGATGTANTTTATATGATACTGTATTGTTTATAATTTATAATTTTGTTTAATAATAAATAATATGAAACAAGTTTTTAAATATGATTAACAAATAAAATACGATAGTATTAATTTGTTGACTATCTAAGATGATGTAAAACTTATATTTAAACTTAAAACGTAAGCTTGTAAAACTAAATAATTTCAAAATACTGTTCATACTGATGTCAAAAATTGTTTATTCACTCCTAATTTGATTTAAATAATTATTAGAACTTAATTTCATTCACAAATGTACTTATAATAATAATTAATAGCGTTTAAACCGAATTGTATAANAATACTGTTCATACTGATGTCAAAAATTGTTTATTCACTCCTAATTTGATTTAAATAATTATTAGAACTTAATTTCATTCACAAATGTACTTATAATAATAATTAATAGCGTTTAAACCGAATTGTATAAATTAAATATGAGTATACTATTATATTATAGTTCACCGGGTTTTTTCGGGAACCGCGGGTTACCCGGTCGGGTCGGGCTTTGACTTTCGGGCTAAGTTTGGGTTCTACTTCAAATCATTTAATTTAAATTTTAATGCTATATTATTTATATGAAAGAATATTTATTTCTATTAAATCTTTTTTATTCAAAAATTCTTTTATTATAATACAATGTAATTGAATGAGAATCCTGTATAATTTATTGTAAATATGATGAGATTTGTTATGACATCCTTTTTCACAGTAATTAAAAGTAGCAGTACAGGTAAACTAGCATGTGAATATGTAAACTATACAATACTGTATTATGAATCCTATGAAATGTCGTTTTGCTCTTAATTTTATTTTTATTAAAATGTTTAATAACTGCTATTATACTATTTTTACGTAATATTATTATTTACGCTATGGAAATATACTACTAATGTGCTTTCAATTAAATATGAATTAAACATTTTGACATTTTATTTTGTGCTTTTAATATATTATTTATGTGATATACAAGTGATTTTTACGTAATATTATTATTTACGCTATGGAAATATACTACTAATGTGCTTTCAATTAAATATGAATTAAACATTTTGACATTTTATTTTGTGCTTTTAATATATTATTTATGTGATATACAAGTGAACTCAAATGCAATGAACAATTTTGACATATTTTGACAACAGTTTACAAAGTAATTACATTAAAATTATATGTTCAGAGTTATAATGCAGTTTGCTAAACAACAATTAATAAATGTGTCCAGGTATTTGGTACCATTAGTAGTGATTCTACTGGTATTCTTGCAATACATAAAAATAAATGAATTAAATGAGCGAATAGTTTCCCTTCACATCAGTTTCCAGAGAGTGGAGAGTGAACTCAAATTACTTGAACAACAAATTAATCGCATAAATGTTTATAATAATCATTACACGACTAGAAAATGTAATGAATTTCATAATCATATACAGGTATCATGTCATCCAACCATTGAATATGAAAAGAGTCGCCGAAGTGTTGCTAAAAACATAAACCGTTTGTGGAATTTGTTGCGAAAATACAATAATTCAGATATTACTGAAGACTTTGAGAAATTGAGATATAATTTGTTAACAGATCTGCAGATTATAACAATTCGAGACAATCGGTGGCGCAAAGAGACTATCAATAGTGTGAACACAAGAATTGAACAAAATATTCAAAAACTACAAAACCCTGAGGACTGCCAAAAGGCTAAAAAGTTGGTGTGTCAGCTCAGTTATGGTTGTGGGTTTGCCTGTCGTATTCACCTGATGTCCCGGTGCTTACTGGTGGCCATGCACTTGAACCGTACGCTAATCTATGAACCTTTTAGACAAATATCACAGAATAATATGTTTGAGAAAGTGTTTGAACCTCTGAGCAAAACATGTGTCAACTCTACCGGCGATAACAATACTGTTTGGCAAAAGTCTAAAGTTTCAAATATACACGACTTTCAAGTGATTTATTATCCTATTTCTGGGAACAATAAGTTTGTGTTATTAGAGGTCCCGGAAGACGTGTCCAACACTTTGGAGACCTTAACCGACGGCCCGTTCGTGCCGTTTGTGGGCTATATATTGCAGTATTTAATGCGACCGACGGATCAGTTTCGCAGACATTTGGATCAATTAAAACAGACAATTAGTTTCAGGCATCCAATTGTGGGAATACATGTGCGACGGACAGACAAAATAGGTACCGAAGCTGACTTCCACCCGTTGGATGAGTACATGTCATATGTGGACGACTTTTACAATAAAATCGATGCAATGAATGAAAGAAATTTTGTGAATGAATTGACGCCAAGAATAGTGTATTTGGCGACCGATGACCCCTATGTGTGGGAACTGGAGACTACACCCTATAGAGAGAAGGGCTATGTTTTTAAGGGAAATCCATTGCACTCAATGAGGGCTCAGACGTATAGGAGGTTTACCGATACGGCGACTGTGGACCTGATCAGTGATGTCTGGATGTTGAGTGAATGCGATCACATAGTCTGTACCCTCAGCTCCAATGTATGCCGTCTCGCAGTGGAGTTAATGTTAAGTCAAACCAATCGCACAAACATTGATTTGTTTGAAACGATTCGTTCACTCGATTATAACTATTACTATAGTCCGGGACGACTCACCAAAGGGACCATCAGTTTAATGGACAAACAGTTTGATAGTTACGGCGAATCAGATCTCATTGTCAGACATATTCTCATTTAACATGTTTTTTGTGTAATTTTTATTTTATTATCGAATGTAACATAATAATGTAACATGTAACATTTGCTAATATAATGTATTATATTAATGATAATATTTAGAGAAATCAAATAAATTTCATGACTTTTACATTCACATCAATTTCATAAGTTAATTGAATGACAAATAAATAAGATTATTTAAATCCCTTGTTATTGAAAAATATGTTCTTGGCTAAATTAGATAGTTTTACATTTAATAATAATATACTGGATTTTGATTGATATGTTATTCGCATTTCTTTGAAGTTCAATGAAATGCCTTGAGCAAATATTTATTACGGATAAAGGAAATCAATTGTAAAGAGTTAATTATTATCATTTACACTAAGGTAATTCATAGGTCATTAGCTGGATCAATTGATTGCGCATATAATAGTGTATGAAATTATATAAGATTTCATATGAAGTGCGAAATCAATAAACGGTTAAATGAAAGTGAAGTGAAAGGGAAATCATAGATTACCAGTCAATACATGCAAATAACTTGAGATAACTTGAGTTACTTGAGACAATTATTGACTGAAACACTTGTTCATTTCCTTAATATAATATTATAACACTTCAAACAAGATCAATTATCAATAAGTTTTAGGCGGCAACTGTTATATAAGACTCAAGTGTTACAGTAATTTTTAGTGATTAATAAATCATAATAGGTTTAGAAAATTTGAAAACTTAAGCAGAATATATAAATACTGTATAAAGTGTATAGCCAATCATGACCAGTTATAATGCATAATATAAATTGTTTTCATATTAGCTTTAAAGTATTAATTCAATGTAAGAAGTTTTGAATAGAATTTTAAGTTAAAATGTTTAATTATTTATTAACGTTAATTATTCAGCTCCAATGTATGCCGTCTTGCAGTGGAGTTAATGTTAAGTCAAACCAATCGCACAAACATTGATTTGTTTGAAACGATTCGTTCACTCGATTATAACTATTACTATAGTCCGGGACGACTCACTAAAGGCACCATCAGTTTAATGGACAAACAGTTTGATAGTTATGGCGAATCAGATCTCATTGTCAGACATATTCTCATTTAACATGTTATTTTCTGTAATTTTTATTTTACTATCAGATGTAACATAATAATGCTACCATTTGCCAATATTAATGACATTATTTAGAGAAATCACGTAAATTTGATGACTTTTACATTTACATTTATTTCATAAATTAATTGAATGACAAATAAATAAGATTATTTAAATCCCTTGTTATGAAATAAATTATGTTTTGGACAAATTAGATAGTTTTACATTTAATAATATCATATACGGTACTGGATTTTTGATTGATATGTTATTCGCATTTCATTGAAGTTCAATGAAATGTCTTGAGCAAATATTTATTACGGATAAAGAAAATCAATTGTAAAGAGTTCATTATTATCATGTACACTAAGCATAGATCACTAGCTGGATCAATTGATTGCGCATATAATAGTGTATGAAATTATATAAGATTTCATATGAAGTGAGAAATGAATAAACGGTTAAATGAAAGTGAAGTGCTTTCATAGATTACCAGTCAATACATGCAAATACTTGAAACAATTATTTACTGAAACACTCATGCATTTCCTTAATGTAATATTATAACACTTGAAACAAGATCAATTATCAATAAGTTTTAGGCGGCAACTGTTATATAAGACACTGAAGTGTTGCAGTAATTTATATTGATCAGTCAAATATATAAGATGTAAAAATTAAAAGAAAAAAGAAATTAAATATTGTTAATAAATGTTATTAATTTTAAAAAAAATTGAGGTTCAAAACAAATTATTGAATAAAAATTTCAGTGTGAAGTTCTATATTAATTACTAATTAAATAATTGTTATAGTTAGATATATATGTTGAAATGTTCAATTTAGTTTTATTAATTTTATTTAAAGTAGTTTTAATGATATTACATAATATATTACTTGTTGATGGCAGTAATTCAACTAATAATATAACACTTCACGAGCATGTTGGTGTTTGTGATTATGCTAGGGGTGATTGGGTAAAATGCATGACTGATGTGGAAATGGATATCAGTGAACAGCTGAGTCAAGTAATTTGGAAAACCCAAAGTTTCTCGTATAACACTATTCAATGGTCGGGGCCTATAATTGGTGGTCAGATCGAGAACTCTCTAATTCCTTTTGGATCAAGAATCAAGGTTTTGGAACTAGACATCAATAATCTGAAAAGTATCGATAAAAATGCTTTTGATAGTATAGAAATTATTGAAGAATTACATATATTGGGCACTCAGGGAACCGAATTAACCATTGACAATGCTATTGATGCAATTAGAAATATCAATGATGGTTTACGGAAATTAAGTATTACCCTAGATAATAAGATTGAGCATACGATAACAGAGATGTTATTTGATATTGAGCCCGATCCTTTCAAACTAACTGAATTGAGTTTTGTTGGGAATTTCACGTTGTCATTACCGGGGAATATTATAAATACGGACAAACACATTGAATTAATAGAGTTTAAAGGGCAGAAAATCGTGTCAATTGGTAATCTAGCATTTGACGTTGCAAAATGGGAAAATTATGATAAATGTCCGAAAATGACGATTAATTTAGAAAATACTCAATTGAATGAACAGAGTTTAAAGAAAGATGCGTTTGGGGTATTGGATGAAAATAAAAGACAGTATCACATCAAATTGGGTATATTACAAAATTGTGTCTGTTTACATTCATATTTAATATTAATTTGTTTGTAAATATTTAGCAAGAAATGAATTTAATTACATACGAGAAAAGGATTTTGGATTAATTTTAAATAATAATAAAGATACTATACTGGATATGACTGACAACCCTATAAACTGTAGCTTAGAAAACAAGGATATATTTAATTGGCTTTTGTCCAAAAGAAGTTCATATGAATCCCGTGTGCTGGCTTATTGTGATTTCAATTCCGATAGTTCAACATCAATTTGGGATTTCAATTGGGAACCAAATCCCACTACAAGTTTTGGTCCAACACCAAGTTCAACCTTTGATCCAAGTTTGTAGATTATCAAATACTATAGTTATATTTGAATCACTTGTAGTATTAATACTGTATCCAGTTTTACAATCAAGAGTTAGGTGAGGGGACAGACTGTCTGTCTCAATAAACCATTTTGTCGGCTAAAGTCGTATAATAAATATATATTAAAAATACAGTCGAGAGGAGAGGGAGGGAGAGAGAGAAAGCTATACAACACAATCACAGCTAATAATCACTTACTACTAAAATGTATTACAACATAGTTTTCATATGTGTAATACTGAACAGTAAAATAATTTAAATGAATGATATTGTGTTATAATTAAGTTATTATTAAATTATTTTACTGTAATTTGTAACAAATAATTTCTGATGCATTGAAACCTAATATTCTAATTATATTTTTATATTTATACTAAAATTGTATTCATTTAGTCCAAGATTTTGAATGTAATTTATTTATGAATTCGCTTTCATTTCACTCAAACAAACTAAATTAATATTAATACCATGCAATTTATTACCGTGTTAATATTATGTCCTAGTTACTTTATATTATTACGATATTTTAATTACGAATAACAAATTTCCTCGAAATATAGTCCAAAAGGATATCAATAGCATTGAAGATGTTATTAAAGATATCGATGACTTGACGAATAAAACACTTTATAATAATGGTTTGAAATCTATTGAAGAGTTAAAAGATGTGATTATAATAATTGACAAAATGAATACATATTTGCAAACAAATCATACAAAACCTATTGAACCAATAATAGCTAAGAATATATCCCAACATATTATTACACTATTCAGTCAAATAATTGATCAAAACGTATGGATGGATGGGAATAGTAGTGAGAAAATAGAGTTGGCGTCAAAAGTGTTATATTTGATACAAACCATTGCTTTCGCCACTAATTGTTATTTAAGTGCACAAAATAATTCAGTATTATTTGTGAGCAAGAATTTAGTTGAAAATAATATTTTTAATATAACGGATCAAATCACTTTTAAATACAACTTTTCATCAATAATTATATCAAATAGTAGTCAATACGAGGGAAGGGATGATGAGATGTATTCGTGTGTAAAGGATACCTCTTTGGGAACACTTATCGATAAATTGGGACAATATTTAAGTGATGGTATGATTGACACACAAATTAATAGCAATATAATTGCGTTTAATATTAGAAATGCTAATAAAAGTCATGAATTCAGCGATGGATCTAATGTGAGAATTAGGTATTTATTGAAAAATTATTTGTAAATTATTTTAATAATTTTTAATTCATAAATAGTTTAAAACATAAGAATCGGTTGGTTTTGGGCGATAGAGTTGAGTGTGTTTTCTGGGACTTTGATCACAAGAAGTGGTCATCAGATGGATGTCATGTAATAGAGAGTGAATCCAATCGTGAGATAACTGTCTGTGAATGCAATCATTTGACTAATTTTGCGGCTCTTATGGACACTTCCGGTCGAGAAGATAATAGTTTTGGCAAAAATATATTCACATATATTTGTTGCGGACTTTCAATCATAAGTCTCTTAATATGTCTGTTATTTTTGTGGCGAAAAAAGTTATTTAATATGAGATTAAATAGAAGTGCAAAGAATGAGCACACCTTAAGATTTTTGGAAAAACAAGACTTTTTTGTAATTAATTTATGTATTTGTCTATTGATTACCAATTTAATGATTATTATAGGAATGGATAGAAAAGAATGCTTGGTAATTGTATTTCTATTATATTAAATTACTGTATAATTAACTTGTTTTAAATGTTATTTACAGGAAGTTTGTGAAGTAATGTCAATGTTATTGTTGTTTTCAATTTTATCGACATTTGTTTGGATGCTTTTGAATGGATTTCAATTCTTCCAATTGGCTAACAATGCAATGAATATTGACTATAAAAA
>CAJPVJ010003777.1:0-10490 GCA_905397405.1 Oppiella nova | reverse complement strand
ATTCGAACATTAGGAATTCAAATAAATAATTGTTTATTTAATAAAATTAAAGAATAATGCTAAATTTTACAAAATTTTATTTAAATGATGTTTTTGTTTATAAAATTGACGTTATTTTTGTAAGAATGGAGGAGGTCGGGTAGGGGGCTGGGTGGGGTTTTGGTGGAGGAGGTCTGATTGGGGATGGGGGTTTAAAATATTTAAAAGAAAAATCAATTTGTTACATTTTTTGCAACAAATTCGACATTATTTGCAGTATTGCTAGAGTTTATAGAATTTTTACATACACCATGTAATAACATTCTGTTAAAATCTCTATAAAATTGATATATCACATGGGCATATTTATTATGAAAATTTTCCCGATAAAAGTGGTAACTGCGGCCGAACCCGAGGTCATAGGACATTATAAATTACATATTCGGACTCTTCATCCTAAGTTCTATAAGAATTGTTAATAATATCCGTTGAAATAACAGACCGACTATACGACAAATATATGGGTCAAGGGATATGCATCATCCTTTAAATAATATACAATTAATGTGATGCCACCCAGAATGGTTAGCGAGTTAGCTTTGAACATGGTGCTCGAGCCATGGCCAGTGGTCGAGCTATAGCCAATGGTCGAGCTATAGCTCGGGTTATAGCCATGGTCCTTGCACCAATGCCGTGTATAAATCTGTCCAACACATTTATCGTAAGCATTTTTGCACACCTCAATGCTGTCAAAATTGCGATCCAAATCATCACTGTCCGATGCGGTACAGACACCCTATTTAGTGAATTGTTGAATCATATTAATAAACATTTATTTTATAATATTAACTTTACATTGGTGCCTAAAATGTTGCATTTCTGTTATTTTATATTAGACAACTCTATGGACCTTGCTTGAAAAGATCACTGTTTAATGCTATACAGTAGTTTGTAATAAGTGCTAGGTGGATTTTTAAAAAAATTCTAGATATATGTAGATATATGTGATAAATCTGGAAAATTCCTAATTTATTAGTCGATTATTCATTAATTTCTAGATTTAATCATTATTTCAAGTTTAGACACATTTTCTTTGTCTGAAAAACCTAATTATTAGTATTTGTTTCTATGACTAGTAAGTGTTTTGTCCTGGTTTAGATTTTTCTAGATACGTCTAAATTGACTGTTAGTATCTATACACTAACATTTATAATTATTTGTCAATGACCAAGGAAGGTGGCAATATTTGAAATTATTATTTTTATGATAATCTACCACGAACGCAAATAATTCATATAATTTCAATTAGAACTTAGAAGGAATTTCTCGATACGGAAAGTTGACCATGCTAGTTTAATTTATATGTGCATAAACTTAATTATGTCATTAATAAATATGCATGGTCAAAAAGTGCGAATCCGGCCGATAAGTTGGTCATATTAAGGTCAGTAAGTTGGTTTTAGACACATTTTCTTTGTCTGAAAAACCTAATTATTAGTATTTGTTTCTATGACTAGTAAGTGTTTTGTCCTGGTTTAGATTTTTCTAGAAACGCCTAAATTGACTGTTAGTATCTATACACTAATATTTATAATTATTTTGTCAATGACCAAGGAAGGTGGCAATATTTGAAATTATTATTATTATGATAATCTACCGCGAACGCAAATAATTCATATAATTTCAATTAGAACTTAAATTAAATTTGTTAGTAGATGAGGTCAGGGCTCCTTAAAAATACCAAGGTAACCTGGCGAATTATTATATTAAATTTAAGGTCAAATATTTACAAGTATTTTTTGAGTTAAACCACAAGTTTTCAAGAATTTGACCCTGATCAGTGATCACCACTGGTTTTCAATTTGTCACTTAAGTGACAACTAGCCTTGTATTAACTTTGCATTTTAAAGCATTTGCTTCAACACTAGTTATTTTATTTATTAATATCACCTTACTCACCTTACTAATCTATATAATATTTTATTTCAAAACTAATAAGTTGACAACTCATATATGAATATTTGTTAATTATAAGTACTTAAAATAAACAAAAAATAAAATAATCAAGTTTAGACTCATTTTATAACAAATAATTGGTCTGTTTTGTTTTATATACTTGTATATACTTTCGATGATTAATAAATATTTGTTTGAATAAATAATTATTAAAAAATTCATTTTCAAATTATGACTTGTAACTTTAAGTGATAGAGATTAATATAATAACTAGTATTGAATGACATGCTTTAAAATGTAAAGTTGTTACAAGGTTAGTTGCCATTATATTTATAGAATGATAACCACTGCTGATCACTGTACACTGCCGACATATACACAGTAATAATATCCTGTTCTAAAATTAAAATTTTGTTCGATTTTTGGCGCAAGCCCACTCCCTCAACTATTTAATCTAGGCCACTTGTGAATTATGCTATAATTAAACATAAAAATATATGTTTTAAATCGGCAACTTACGTAATTGCTCTTGATGCAATCTGTTAATTGGTAGACATCATTGCAGATTTCCCAATCACTGGGATCAGCAGGCATCGGGATATCACGGCACTTACCACTCATCATTGCAATATGTACACAAATATAGTAGTCTTTCAAATTGTTCCCGTTAGATTTAGTGTTGGTGGCCAGGCTGACAATCCCATTTGTCGGCGCCGCATAAGCCGAGCATACTGCTGTTGCTAGCACAATTAATTTTTGAACGTAGGCCATTTTTTAAACTAGAGTGTTTAGTATGTAATTATACTGTCAACTGTTTCGATGCAATTATTTAACTTGAATGATGTGTGTGTTATATAAGTGTGGGTTATTTATATTGATTTTCTATGCTTAGTACACTAGTACACAAATTTGTGTTCCGATTGAAAAGTGTAACCGTGTTGCCCATCAAGAATGTAATATCTATTTATCTTATCAAGGTTTATGTTTAATTCATTCCAACAAATTGAACCTTCCAGTGCAAAAACAATGTATGTCGTTTTTATGGAGTAACAATCTACATATACTACTTATTGAATTATATATATATTATTACAAATTTTGTTTAGGTTTAATAATTATAAATTTATTTTATATTTAAAAAATTATAATGCATATGTGATTAAAACAATTACTAGCACAAACCTAACTAAAATATATCAAATCCGAAATTTTGTAAAAAAATAAACTGATAAAATTATTAAAAGTGATATAATAATAGAAAAATGTCAATTTATTTGACAATGAAAAAGCAATATTTTTATTGATATATTGTACATGTATTTTATTTATATGGGTGCTACATTGAAATACATAGATTGCTAAATATTAAGTGTACTAAATTGATTTATTTACTGTATAGCAATATAACAATGTAAAATTGTTTTAACACTAGTTAGTCCTTAGCACTTATTGGTACAAGTAGATTCCACGTCATATGCGTACCTAATTTTGAACACATACAAATACACAAATAAGTATATTGAAATAATAAAAATACAGTA
Organism: Oppiella nova; assembly: GCA_905397405.1. Taxonomy (NCBI): domain Eukaryota; kingdom Metazoa; phylum Arthropoda; class Arachnida; order Sarcoptiformes; family Oppiidae; genus Oppiella; species Oppiella nova. Next base: position 7,014 of record CAJPVJ010003777.1, on the reverse strand, counting down.
TATCGTACTTGTAAATCTATCACCTATGTCAAGTGGCAATGAAAAATAGAAAATTTATACGAAAAGTGATGTTTTTCATACCACCAGCCCAGTGATAATTGAAGTGGGTAGATTATGTAACTACTATATAAATTGAAGCATAATCAAATAATTAAATTAAAAATTTCTTAATTATTAAAAAATGTTGGTTCAAGTTTTATTAGGAGTTACTTTAACAGTTTACCTTGCTCACGGTAGCCAAATTGACTACATAAATAGTTTGGGTACTACACGGAAGGTTTGTTATATATTTTAATTTTTATATTACGTGATCAATGATCAAGGGTATACAATATTAATATGATCATAGGTTGGTGAGAACTTTGACAAAGGTTACGAACCTGCGTTGGGTCTATTCCCCGGTTATAAGCCACTACCACCTAGCTTAGAAATTACTTATTATATTGCTGATAAGGACATACCTGAAAACATTGATCCCCGGGTGCAATAGAATGGCTGTTGATTGCCAGATTAGAAATCAAGGGTGTTGTGGTATGTAATTAAATTTTGAAAATAAATAATTTATTGATCATGTTACTTTAATATTAAATGAGTTTAGAAGTTGATTAGATGTGTTACAATTTTTGAAAATTAAATTATTTTCTTATACTCAAAATTAAATGTAGCTAATTACTAAAAATATATAAGGTATTTATTTAAATTCTAGTTTAATAATTGTTAGTTTTTGCTATAGATAAAAATATGTTCATTATAAATATACAATTTAGACATAAATATAAAAATTATTTTAAACCAAATTTATTTATTAGAAAATATTTAATTATTTCTAAATAAATTTAACAACATTTTAAATTAAGTTATAATTGTACATTATTTCAATCAACGTTATTTGCAATACTAGAGTCTTTAGAGTATTGTGTAAATCATATTAATTGTTCAAATATAATTATGCATATATTTGATAATTCTGTCATTAATTCATTACTTGATTATAATTCAACGTCACATTTAATTTACTCAATTTATAAGCAATATTATGTTTTATTAGAAAGTTCTGTTACTGTTTATATTAATTATATTGATAACATTTATGATGAGATATTATATGCCAAAGCTATTGCTATTACCGCCGTCAATTTGGATACAGTACATTATAATTTAATGTCAAAAAGTAAAGTGAAGCGTAAGATTTATGAATACATGTGCGAAATTTGGGAAAATAGGTGGCTATCTACTCAAAAAGGGACACAAACTAAATTATATTTTCCTCATATTAATGATAGACTAAAGATTAAAAATATATTTAATCATGATTTTTATTTATGTCAGGCTCTTACTAACCATGGTAATAATAATTATTACTTAAATCGTTTTCATCTAAATGCTTGGCAGACATGTGATAAATGCGGACACGATTCTGACGATACAATTCATAGAATTTTTGATTGTAGTGAATATGTATTACAACGCGAAGACTTACGGGTGGCTGTTATCAATGCGAATCTCAATTGGCCCCCACCTCTCAGTGCTTTTATGTCATCTGATTTGCTCGAGTATTTTATTACTTTTTGTAGTCATATATTCTTAGTTCATTATAATTTCAATTTTAATTTTTAATGTAATAATTATTGTTTTTATTAATTTGTAATAGAGAGCTTCCCTTATGATACTTTTGTGGTATAAGGGTTGCGAATTTATTTGATTAATAAAGATCCATTTTATTCCATTTAAAAAAACCTACTCAGCACACTGGAGCCATTTGGGGCTACACTATGAGTGACAAAACTTTAAATATTTTAATATTAATCTCTATACTGACTAATGTTATAATATTCAGTTTTGTCACTATTAATGTGGCCCGGATTACTATCTATGCGCATCGTAGCTTTTAACCCTGCAAAACACTTGACTTAAAAACAACAATATCACTAAATATACAATCATTATATTTAAAATTTTGGACTCTATTTAAAAACAATCGTTAATTAAGTCTAAAATTATCTGAAAACTTATAATCACTTAATTTTTTATTAGTCTATTATGAGGAATGATATCAAAAGCTTCTTTTAAATCAAGAAATATATCAATTGCATCCATTCTTATAATTCAATTAATTAAAAATATTTTTGTATATTTATGTGAATATTAGAAATACTTGTAAATTGTTTGTAACCATATTGTATACTCTGAATAATTTTATTAATTTCAATGTATGGTATAATATATGATAATAAAATTGATTCAAAAATCTTATATATATTGGGGACTACGAAAAGAGCTCTATAAGAGGTGAATATGTTTTTATTTTTGTTATGTTTCGGAACGGGAGATAACAGGGATATTTTTAGTTCATTGGTTATTTTGCGATATTCAATCATGTTATAAAATTATTATCATAAAATTTTTATCATTATTATAAAAATCAAATATATACATAAAATAGCAAATAGTAAAACAATGTGTAAACCAAATGAGTGCTAAATATTGAAACCAATAATTTGAATTTGAATTTATTGTTGTTTTAAGGGGTCGTGCACTCAACTAAAGTTGATATTCTGTGCGAACAAAACTGACTGTTATATTCATTGATTTCTACAAAAATTGCATTCAATTCTCGTATAGTCTTCATAGCAAACCAATAGTCGTAATAAGAGTTAGTATTTCGTGGTTTAAACAAACGTTTAGATATTTCTACGATTAAAGTATTGATTTTATTTTTCAAATAATAAATGATTAAAAAGTAAAAAACTTGAATATTTGTTAAGTAAAATGCAAAATAAATTATGATTATCAAATAATTTATTAACATTTCTTTAATGGTCCTAGGTAAGGTTCTCAATGAATGCGTTTAATGTGCATTCTATTTATCATAGTAGAGAGGACTGTAAAGGGATTAGATACTAGCACAAAAAAGTTAATAACTTGAGACATATTTTATTTTCATTTTAAAAGACAATGTTTAGTTTATAAAGCACCAATAACAATACTAATAATACTAAGCACACAAATGTCAACCCCATATACCACAAGCACCTTTTATTTATACGATGTCCATATGACTCACGAGGTAATGGTAAAATTTCATCATGGTTAGAATCAAGATCTAGACGGACGTTATTATTCGAGTTTTTATCAACTAGTTCAACATCTATGTTTGATGTATCTATTTAATAACATTGAATCGGTTTATTATATATATATATATTGTAAGTTTCATTATTACCTTGGCTATTTGGTTGATCTGTTGGTATACATTGTAATAGATTTTCTTGTGACCTATTATTAATCTGCTCATTTTTATTAAGCAAGCTACTATCCAAATTTTGGTGTTTTTTCTTATTAATCAGACGAGTTTCGTTATTAAGAATGAAATTTCTAATCTTGATCATTTCTCGTCTATCTGTTAAAATTTATTTTTATTTAAATAACTTCTAGTATAAAAATTTGCATTGTTACCTTGACAATTTGGATGATTTGAATCTAAAAAAGGATACAACAGTTTTAAATGTGGTAGCTGATTTGGTGGTATAATTTTCAATAGTTTTTCACGTAATTTATTATTAATGTCTTTTCTAAATTCACTGTTCAGGCTCTCGATAGTTTCTATATTTTGAATAGTATCTTGTTGAGTTTGAACTTCCAAATTAGGTTTGTCATTATATTGGCTACGGTTATCCAATGTGAATGTAACACTTTCATTAAAATATTTAATATTTACACAAGGTAATATATTAGGTAAATTAGTATTGCTCTCCAAGCAGAGTTTATTTTTTAAATATATGAATAATAAATTATATCCTTGGCAATCAATTCTATCATATTGTATAAATAAATGAAACCAGGTATAAAATGTTACTCTGAGATCGTTATCGTTATCGTTATTAGTTATAATGCTCACATTAATAGATAAATTATTTAATTCGCTCAAAATATTATCATATGTTGACTCAATATTATTAATTTTAAAATTTGTCAAGTACCGAATTAAATTTTCAACTTGAACAATTTTTTCCTTTAAATGTGGCAAATTATCCTTTCTGTAAATATAAAAATTTAAAATTTTAAAATTAATAAAGTTAATTAAAAAGATTTTCAATTTACTTTTTCAATAAAGCTTGAAATAAGGTGTACATTATATTTCCATAAAGATGCATTGCAGAAAATTTACCATGGATATTTATTGCTCTTGAATCATTGACTTTAAATATTAGTCCGTTTCTGAATTGATTATCATATGTTACATTTGTAGGTAACAATTTATCAAAAGCTACATGCTCATTCTGCTTTGCGAACATCATTATGTCTTTCATTAATTCGCATGATAAATAATAATCAACATAATTGTTAATATTTGATTGAGCATTGATAAATAAATTTAGTTTAGCTTCGATAATATAATCTAGTCGATATGCCACTGCATTAACATATAAATCACCAGGATTAATATCAGAATCTTTGGCTAAGAATGAATTATAAAATTTATATTTTAGCTCAACGTTAAATATATCCAACAGCGGTAATCTATTTGCTTGTACTTGAGCATAATACACTGGACAAACATTATTTGTGCTATTATTATTTTCGCAATAACATGTGCTATGTTTCTGAATCTTAGTTAACGCATATTCATATAAAATTAAAATTTCGTTTGCCGATTTATAATCATGATTAAATATTAAATAATTTTTAAATTCTGTCAATGAATTTTGATCAAGCTTAATTTGTTTGCATAACTCATTAAATTTAGATAATATTTCCGATATATTATTTAACTCGTTATTGCCAGTAATATTTAGCCAGTCCATAAACTCGCTAAGTTCACTAATATTTCCATCATAATTATGTGATTTTCCCTTGCTAATAAAAAATTTATTTTATAAATAAAATAAAACTATATTGTTAATTTTAACTTACCTAAATAATATATCCGAAAATATTTTATGACACAATTCTGATATTGATTTGTAAACTATAGTACTAATTTTGACTACATTTTGAAAATTACCAGTATCATTCTTATTATCGGCTAAATATATGAGCTTGATATAGCGACCGTCATACGCATTTTGCACAAACACTATGTGATCAAGATAACTATCAAAATTTGTGTCGTAATCTTTGAATTTTAAATTATTAATTAAATAATCTAGGCACTCTAGACAATCTTTAAATATCTCAAAAGATATATAATAATTGATATGGACTTGGTAATTAATTTTTCTCATGTGATCGATAAACATGTTGGTTTTAATATTTAACATATTGCGTAATTTTTGAGAGCAACATGGTAATTGTAAGTTAATAATATTGTCTTTGATCCATGCTCCATTTAAGGGTACCAAATATTTTAAATCAACATTTATATGCTTGCGCAGATGTGTAACACATTTGAGCATGATGTTTACATCGTCTAGTATAAATGAAAATGGTCATGGTTACATCTTTAAATATATTTCTTATTAAACTTACCAAATATATTAAATTGCATTAATGAACAAACCTCTCCTTTATCAGGGTGATTTAATTTATATATCGACTTTGTCTTTGATGGATTATTTAAATCGTAACTCATCTCAAATGATTTATTATTATCAGATACAGTGCTGAAGTAACCTGCTAATAATATACGAACTGTAATTATAAAAGTAAAATATAAAAAGTATTACAAAACAATTTACCATATTCATTTTTGACAATAGAACAAGTTGGTTTTAATTTAATATATTTATAATAAATATATTGACAATTGCAATTAATAATTTCATCAAATAAAGCAACGTCACTATTAGCGATTACATTTTCGCTAACCATGCTAGGTAATTGCGGTAATATATCCGAACATTCAGGTCTATCATGGTAATCTTTTGAGCCATTTTTGCGATACATACTAATACTCATTGATAATAACAAATTATATATTTTAGTTAGTCTATCATCAAACAAATTATCGCCATCCTTAATTAATGATGACCTAGATAAAGTAAAACAAATAGATAAAAAAATATTACCGAAATTAGTACAAAAATTATTAATAAATACATACTTTCCCTGTTTAATATCTTTAACATCGAAATTAAATATTTGTGCCCCAATTAGGGCTAAACTATAAATATCTATCTTATGGTTGTAATCGTCGTCCATAGCTTCTGGTGCCTGATATTGTGCGTCCCCGACATCGTCCGTATGTTTAGCCGATGACATCCGGTAGGAATCGGTATTCAAGATCTCTTTCGAGAGACCAAAATCGCAAAGTCTTAAATGTCTGGCCTTTTCATCGTAACTATGATTGAAACTAGTAGTGATCAATACGTTATCCGGTTTGAGGTCTCTGTGAATGATATGATTTTGATGCAAATATTGCACACATTCTGTAAGTTCTCGGAATATCTCCAAAGATATATAAAATTCAAAACTTGTCATCAATTCCGAAGATTTTGTGTTAAATAATTTGTTTTTTATTTTCAAAACATCTTTCAAATTGTCTGAACATAACTCCATTTGTATGTATAGCCTATCATTTTCTATCCACGAGTTGTAGTACTTTATGATATACTCTGACCGAAGTTTTATCATGTTTTTCGTTTCGCGTAAAATGTTTTGTTTCTCTTTTTCATTTAAATCTAAAATATAATTTAATAGTTAATAATAAGTTATAAATAAATTACTTGGATTTGCCAACACTACCACTAGCTAATGTTAGCTTTTGTTTCCTTATATAGGGTGATAAGTTTAAGTTAAGTTAGATTTATATTTGTAACATTATTTGAATGATAAGTAGTTATAATTTTTTAATAAATTTTAAATAAAGTTAAATAAATTACAAACTTTTTAGAGGGCACTGGCAAATTGACCTAAAAACCAATTGACCTAAACTTTAATAACTTAATGACCAATAGACTTTTGACCATTTTGAGGATAGGTAAAGTTAGGTTAGGTCAAGGGGAACATTTTACACTGGTTATCAGGTATATTTAACCACTGGTCATTAAGTTATTTAAGTTTAGGTCAATTGGT
>CAJPVJ010003775.1:0-10494 GCA_905397405.1 Oppiella nova | reverse complement strand
AGAAAGTATTTGACAATATAATCCATAACTCAATATCTATTAGATTTATGAGGCGAGTGTTACACTTTCCTAACTGTCATATGAAATATAAAATTCCGTTAATTTTCCATAAATTTTCGTTACATTTTGTGTCCAAAATCGTAACGAATTGAGAGTCCAAACGATGTGAACGTCAGACACGGTTTGAAAACGAGTGCATAAACTGAAGAATAGATAAGGAAATGCCTCTAATTTGTGGCTCTCGTGCGTTATGGGGATTACAGTCTCAACTAATGTATAGTCAGATGGGCTTCGCATCTCTTATCTGTCAATCGATAGCCTATCGAACATACAGTTAGAGTAAGTGTAGAGTCAGTCGGCAGTCGGTGTATAAGACGTTAGAGAAAAACGACTGAAACAAAGACCAGAGAATGTGTGAGAGTGTGAGAGAATGTGTGAGAGAGTGTGAGAGAACCGCAAGACTTGATAGCATTGAACGAAGTGTTAGCATTCAATTAGAAACACATTTCATATGATATAAATATCTGCGGTTATCAGCATCAGGCACAACTATATTGCAATTGCCAATTGTTCTTGTATTTACTATTATGTTATTTTATAAATTAGTCTCTTTTCCTAAATTGAAAGCAATAAATCAGAATTAGATTCTGTAATAGTAATACAATGGTTGACAACTTNTCTGTAATAGTAATACAATGGTTGACAACTTTTGCACAAATTCACAAACTCTTACCAAAGATCGCGATAACAAATGAACTAATCAGTGAAAACAGACCAAAGGTTTGTGTTTGTCTTTTTCAATGAAATACCGATGAAAGCTATACAATACATTGTAATTCATTGCTACTTTATTGGTTAAGTTTTAAAATCTATATAAATATGTAAGTAATGAGTGGTGGTAACAAAAAACTGGTACTGTAATACATAACCCAATCATATGTACGGAAGTGTAGTCTATGGCTATGAAATTGATGTCTTCCTCACAACCGAATCGCAGATTCTTTGCTTTGAGAGCTTGTCATCCGTTAATATGTTAGAGATTGAGTCAAATAATACTACTATATCTCGTTGTAATGAGTAATTTCTCATTGCCTATAAGCTGACGCTAAATCCAGTGTTATTTTAGTGTTAAGAAGTAGTAAATAATCTTACCATTAATGAAAATGAGTTCAATTATATCATCAACTTATTGACTAATTAGTTAATATGTTTGCAATTTATAATAATTATTTTAAGATTTACAATATTGTTAAACGATCTAAAGTTTTAAAGTAAAACTTAAATTAATTGCTAAAGTATTAATCTCCACGTAATAAATATAAACATTTGGATAACTTTTAGAGAAATGTGATAAAATATAGACGATTTAAATGTGAAAAATAATTGTTCGGTCATTAAAAAACAGCACAATTTTTATCGAAAGAATACACAATAAAGATTTTAGATACTCTTAAAAACCAGCGTAAAACAAAAAATTACCTGCTATTCGAAAGTACTTAAATAACCAGGCCTTTTCAGACTTATGTAATATACTTACTTACGAGATTTACAGTGTAACCTACTGATTATGGTGTGTTATATGGATAAAAATATCGTGAACACGAGTGTAAAGGGGCGTAGAGCAGAGCATTAAATAATGAAAAAGTTTACATATCGTTTTATTTATAAAAATAATAAATTTTATTTAATTTTTGGAAAGAATATTAATAATTAAATAAAATAGCTATCCTAAAAATATTCAAATAAAATATTATTTTACAATGTGAAAATAAGAGACAAACAATACTATGTCAATAATAAAATAATTTTGTACGGATTTTATTTCTAAAGTGAGTTAATGAAATGCTGTATTTTTAACTTTCAATGTAAATTGTAATGTTAATGTATATTCTGTACAATACTACCCATAAAGGCAGTGTCTGTGAAATAAGTTATTTTAATGAAACCATATTTTAATGCAATAAATGTGTAGTCGTCAGACAAAGATATGGATAATTTTCATAATGAAATAAATACTACTCTTTTGTTACAAATAATTAGACTATAATTTAAATTAAAAAATATGAGACACTTTAGGCACTGGGCTTAGCTTTTAGTTTAAATTACTAAAGTAAATGTCTTTTTTGTTATGACTTTCAGACTATTTGCTAATATCTGTACAGTATATTTACAACATTCATGAAATAATTGTACTTTATCCATATTTAAGTCAACTTTATTCTAATGTTATAAATAATAGTTGTTATAAACATATTGCAAGACAATACAGTACTATACAGTAAAGTACTATAATAAGGTTTAATACCATACTTTAAAAAATATATTATGTTATCTATGAAATATGAAATAAAATTAAAAATAACTTTTAGAAATAAACAATCTAAGAAAATTGTAAATCTCAGATAAGACTACAAAATTTGTTTACACATTAAAAAAAACTTGTTTAACAAACAATTTTGTTAAAGAATTTATTGCAAGAATTCTATAAAATTAGATAAACGAGCAGAATTAACTAATAATATAGCTTTTTAGCTATTTTTCAAACACTGATAAATTTATAAGTATTTGCACAAATATTTCAATGTTTAAATAAATAAATTAGTGTGTACAAATACAATGTTATAGGAAAGTATTGAAAATTTCAAATTAAAGTCGTCGGTGGAGTTCTAGTTTGCAATTCTCAACGGAAACATTTTGCTCAAAATGTTGGCACTGAGAGCACAGATAGCAAAACACCGACACAAACATAACACAACTAAAACTATTGAATACAACACGACGTGTAATATTAATTAGAGTCTAATTTAATTCCTATGCCTTCATTCACTTGTACCGCATTTACCGCTATTTATTTCCTGGTCTTTACCAGTAATCTAATGATAATACTCATGAAAATTCTCAACTCTCTCTCTCTCTCTCTCTCTCTCTCTCTCTCTTCCTCAGATTCTTTGCTTTGAGAGCTTGTCATCCGTTAATATGTTAGAGATTGAGTCAAATAATACTACTATATCTCGTTGTAATGAGTAATTTCTCATTGCCTATAAGCTGATGCTAAATCCATTTTATGCTAATTAAAATATAGGGGTGGACACACTGTGGTAGTTATATAACGACCAATTAAAACATAGTAATACCGGTATCAAGAATATACATCAACAATTACTTAAACAAACGATAAACTTATACAGAAATAAATAAATTTAAAATTATCAGTAATGAATACCAAAACAAATATAAATTTTGCTAATTTTTCATCAATAAAAAAAGTGAAAATAATATTTAATAATAAGTATACTGCATAAGCTTTATCGATTGTTTAAGTAATTGTTGATGTATATTCTTGATACCGGTATTACTATGTTTTAATTGGTCGTTATATAACTACCACAGTGTGTCCACCCCTATATTTTAATTAGCATAAAAACAAAGATTGCCATCAAATAAGACATAATTAAATTGAATGAACACAAAACTTTTTAGAGCTCATTAAAACTTATGGAAAATTTTCATTACAAAATGAGCACATATTTGTTTGAGTGTCAAATTGAAATTGAAATTGAAATTAGATTATAATTTTAATCATTAATACTCTCATTGTGTCTATTAATTAGGAGTTTGCAAATTACACGAAACTGGTGTACAATCAGGGCCTCGGTTTACGGTGGAGCCCCCCTCTAAAGTGCATTTCTCCAATTCGTCGGGTGCTGTGATCGTGTGCAGTGCCACCGGCTCTCTGCCCATTAAAATCTGGTGGACTCTCACCGACGGCTCCCCCGTTACCGACGTCCACGGCCTGAGACACGTCCGCATGAATGGCGAACTCGTTTTACCGCCATTTTCTGCCGCCATGTATAGGCAAGACATTCACGCCACTGTAGGTTTCATTAATTATTCAATTCATTAATCATAATCACGTCTATTGTCTGAATGCCATCTCTATAACACACCACACCTTTGAACAATTAATAGGTTTATAGATGTCTGGCCAGTAATGCCATCGGAACCATTAGGAGTCGAGACTGTCAAGTTAGAGCCGGTAAGAATTCATGCATTTTTATGTTATTCTGCTTGCTCACTTCATATAAGTTAATACAAACATCATTTGAGATAAAAACATTTCGTTTTGGTGTCTGTACTGTACTTTCTTATTGATTGTCAAATGTATTGGATGTGCACTAATGAATGAAAGGCATTACACATAACTATTGTGAGCTATTCCGTGAGATTTACTTTTTTCATTTTATTAGTCATGTTTTCAGTTGTCTAACAATCAGTTAGTTTGGGATCAAAATAGTGGGCGCCGTAGCAGAGGACAGGCCTGCAATGCATTAGCGATACAACAGTGTTGTTATACTCAACACTATATGTGATTCACTTTTTGTCTCACTTATCACGTAAAGGCAAAAGAGTGACAAATTAATCAATCATATTAGGGATCACTGCCAAAGACACCCATTCTTTACCATTAAATAATTATTTTTGATTCCCTGTTATATTACTGTGCGTTTAGCATTGCAATAGTATTCACCAGCTATACATGGTTATTTGAGTTTTGAGTTTTGAGTTTTATTTGGGCGTACAATTTACCAAATGTATTTCGCACCACAAAATCACTTCAATATAATCATAAGCTTTCAAATACCATTAATTGCTTGATGCAAATATATTACACTATACCAGAGCCAGTGATCGTAACCGAGATTTGCAACACTAGTGTTTGTGCCACTCTATTGTGGTTCACTATTTTGGTGTAAAAGTTTTCATATGTATAATAATAAATAGCAATAAATTTAATTTATAAATGAATTTGCAATACATTGTATGAATTAGAAGTGACATATTTTAGTGAAATGCAAAAGAATTTTTCATTTTTACCACAAAATCTATCAAAAACCACTGCCAGCCCACTAATGGACGAAAAGTAGAGAATGAGTCTCGTATTTGATAGTGTAGTGTATTATATAACAAAATTAATGACTATATGCCTAACTCTATACACTATACACTGTTATTTGATAAACAGCCCCAGAATTGCCGCATCTCTTGATGTGTTCATTGCATTGTTCCCTCATTTCAGACCTCAAACTCATTGTTATTAAACTGAACTCCAAATTCAGACTCTAATACATTGTGTAAAAGACGATCGCATCTAAATATTTGTGTTGCCAATGATTTTGTGAACCCCATTATGTCTATACATATTAATCAAAGCATATACACTTTTTCATATCAAACACCACTTCAATTAAATCAATTATTTTTCAATCAATTCATTTTTAATCTAATATTAAAATTCTCATTTTTTTGTGGGTTATTCAAAGTATTTGCTATTTTTGTCATTTAGTATTGGTATTTATTGTTATTTTGTTATCCAACGTATGAATATTTTAAGCTGACATCGAGTCTAACTACCAGTGCTTTGAATGGGTATTTATTAACAAAATATTTGCGAACAAAACTCTAGTTTGTGAGGAATATCTGAATTTCAAATCTTTTTGATAGCTAAGAGAAAATCGATTAATATTCTATCAAAAGAGTCAAAACAAAATACATGGTATGTGTCGACACTGTTTTGCAAACACACTGAATGTGAATCTCGTTATCTAATAGTCATATCCAATGCAATCTTATCCCGTAATAGCTTTTCATATTCAATATAATCTCAATTATACCCAAACATAGAGTTAGACTCAAATGACGCAAATAATTAGTTAGTTTGCACGACATCTTCGTTTCAATTGCAGTCAAAACAGTGAATCAATTCTCCAAATGAATTGCTTTTTTACCTGATTTGCCTATAAATTGCTAAATTATTAGGTATTAATAAACGAACAATTGTTTTAAGATTTTCTTATTATATTTAGTTTAATTATATTGCATTAGATTATAAAGTTATATGTTTATATTATACAGTATTTTCTATGTCTCAACAGTATATTGATTAGAGTAGTTGTTTAGTAAGTTATTTATGAAGAGTTGTCTAAAAATTGTTGTTTAAATTGAAAATTATTGAGTAATAGTGAACAACTTTTTGCTCTTAAAACCTTATAAATTTGACATTTTATGTAAAAGTTTTAATGTATATAGTTATTTATTTTCTTTACGGTATACACTGTATACTATACAGTATATAGTTTTTAATAATATTTTTGCAAAATGGTTTTATAAAATAAATATTATTTTATAGAAAAATTCATTAAAATTATTAAAATATGAATTGCAGTTTTGTAAAGTAGAGTATCAAATATACTACACTGTAGTGTACAGTACAGTATCTATATGTTTAGAAATGATATAATAGAATATTATTTGATATGATATTTTATTAGTTAAAGGGAAACCATAGATTTTGTTAAAAAACAATTTTAGTATTAGTTAGCAATATATCTGATAACATAAAGGAAATTAAGTCTCAAATTCTATTAAATCTTTGACCGAATATAAGGCTATCCATCGCCGCATCGGTACTTGTTTTGCAATCATGGAAGTACTCAATCAAAACTATATTAACTGCCTTAACACTAATACAGCATTAAATTAATGCATTATATTATAAATATTCACCACTAGCAAAATATCTCATTTTACTAAGAATCCACTATCCATACAGTATTGTACTATTATAATGTTACATAAAAAGTATTGTATCAAAATTGTTTGCGTTCAGATTAAATACATCATTACATGACTCGAGTACCGGTACTTTCTTCAATCACTCACACTCTTGAACATTGCAGTATTGATGCAATATATTTTATTTTTTATTTTCTATGCTTTTAAGTTTCATATAAACTCTAAACTTAATAAATTTTGCGATTTTCATATTTTGTATATCTGTAATAAAATTGTATTTGTATACTCAGAAGTTTTATTTCATTAAGATATAGAAAATCTTGAAGTGTGTGCTATTTTGTGTGTAAAATTATTACAATTTTTGAGTTAATACTTAGAACAAAGAATTGTAAGGGTTTAAATTCTTAGGCATTGCATTCAAAAGCGATTAGTACTGTAGTCCACACAGAATAACTAAATTTATTTTCTCATAATGGCATATGAGTGCTATCATGAAAAATAATAAAATAAAATAGAATTTTATTCTTGCAAATTATTTTTCATTTCACATCATACAACATATTCTAAGTTTATGATATAGTTGATGTTTTTGGTTTTTGTAATAACATAACTTACAGTATAAAGGTTAAAAATATTTTCTATATGCGAATGAGAGTATTTTCAATAAAATAATTATATTTATTACAAATAATCTTGTATAAAAAACAAAGTATAAGTTGTATATAAATGCTGTGACAGAAAATTTATTCATAATAAAAATATACTATTATGTATTGGATATGTGTAAAATATATATTGTTTACATTGTGTTATAATGGTGATATTTGAATCCTTTTACGAATTGAGGGTTAATTGCATTATAAATGTTAAAATATGATTGACTTTTAACATCGATTTTATATAGTATTATATAATAAGGAAAATACAATTTCATGTAATGTTTGCGTTGAATTTGACATAAATATATAGTCTTAAAGTGATCGGATTCATTGATCGGCCATACAGTATGTGTCACTGATTGAATCCGAGTAAATGCAATGCAATTCAAATACAAATAATCGATTAGTAAAAGGCTTTTCTCTCACTCACACTGTAATGCATTTTTTCACTTATTTTTTGCCCCGTATTTTGACATTCATTCGTGATTTGAACGAAAATGCATTTTATTTAAGCATCAAATATGAAGATTGCATTCACTTATAGCTTATACACAACTCCTAGCGAGAGAGAGAGAGAGAGAGAGAGAGAGAGGGAGAGAGAGGGAGACTGAGAGAGAGAGAGAGAGAGAGAATTTCAATTCTAAATTCTTTAAGAGGAAACTGTAATAACATTTTAATCTATAAGTTCTCTGAGATATCAAGAATTCTCTTATCGTTAATATCTCTTACTATGTCTTCGATAAGGAATAACTAAAAAATATTAATAAAAATTGTATTTTAGTTCACATTTGAAATCCAATATTTATTTGATTGTTTGGTGAATAAGTCTGAGCAATGAATACAGAAATAATAGTTTAATGCATTTCAAGTCTAAAATCATAACGTATTTAAAAAGCAATATTTGTGTTGAATTTGAAATGAGGATAAAAAGACAACTAATGAAAGCATTAAAAGATTTGAAACGTCGATATATTTCAAGAGAATTTATTTAATGTATAAATATTTTAACCGTGTTTTCAGCGAAGTTTACTGTCAAACGAGGATTTATTTATAAATATATCTATGTTTTCAGTTGACTCTCAGAATATTTTATGTTTGCAAACAAAAGACATGTGAAAAATACTGTGTATTATAAAAGTCTTAAATCCTATCTTTTTCTGTACATTGAGTGGACTCTATTGGTCTCTAATTTGATTTATTATCCCGACATCACATCATCCGATCCACACATACACTCTCGACTGTATAATACAATTTGTATTTCTTACTATATATGCACATTATATTCAAAGTATTTTTTATAAAGTTTACTTTATTTTATTTAAATATAGTATCATTAAAATAATAACAGATTTTATTAAAATTAATTTGAAACTAATATCACAATTAATAATCTTAATTGTAATTAAAACATATTAATTGAAAACATTGCAAAAATAGACAGAATATAAAAATAGTGCAGAATATGGACCCAAATAGATATAGGTATTACTCGTAGGAAAGCAATGCATAAGAAATATCTTTAAGTAAACAAAATTATTCAGAGCTCTAACTGAGAATTGTATGCATTCTTTGCTGTATTTGATATCTTAGAGCATAAATATTGGTTGTAATAACTCATGAGATATTCATCTATAACTCCAAAATGTTTATTCAGTTCTGGATTTCATATCAAATTTAATAACAGACAAAATAAACGGAAACTTTGATCAACTGTTTACTCTAATGCTATTTTTGCACAATTTTAAGTAAAATTCAATCATAAAAATATGTTTAGTTTTTTTTAATATGGTTAACTGTTTTGAATAATTAGACAAAATTGAAAATTTTTTAAATAATTTTATTAAACTTAAAATAACATGATCTCACAATTTGTGTAATAAATTTGTAGAAAGAAATTGATTTTTTTGTGAAATTTCTTGAAATGAAAACTTCAAAAATTATAGTCTCATAAAAATTGAAAACAGAGTAAAATATATAAAGTATATAACTATAAATAAAATGAACAATTTTAGGTTCAGCCTTAAAGTAACTTATATGAACGTCTGTTGACTCAAATATTTTCGTGAAATGAAACAACAAAATGAAAACATTTCTAAATTATATGGTTTTTCATATTAGGAAATACAGCAGTTTTACCATTCATTCTATTATATGTGATCCTTTGGTTAGGAGTCTTACTCTTTGATTATAGAGAGAGAGAGAGAGAGAGAGAGAGAGAGTCCAGTCAGTGATGATTGAGAAAAGAGCTGATATCACAAAAAAGGAAAGGAGTCCTAACTTTATCTCAAACCTCTATTATTGTACTTAACATTTAAGTATTACTGTATTCTAATTGCAATTTGACTTATCGTTGAGACAATGAGATTGAATTGAGACTTATTTTGCTCGACATAACAGACAGCGATAGAGTCACTCAACTAATTCTCTGCTCTATTAATGGCATTGACTTTGTTTTGATGGATGCAAATCACAATATCTGTGCCCTTATCTCGCATTTATTTCAAATTAAATAATCATTACATTTACCATTCAATCAATGACTTTTTGGATACCGATTCATAGATAAATTTATTTTAGTTGAAAAAAAATTTAATTGAAAATCTGTGCACAAAAAAGCGTATTTAATAATTGTTTGGACACAAAAAATACGACAAAAAACTATTTCAGTACTTAATATCCGTTTAATGTCGTCAATTGAGTTGTCCTCAAATATAACTCAAAACAAATTTGACGTTATATTTGAAAAATGTCTTAAGAAGTGATAAAAATGTTTTAATTTAATGCTAAGAGAACATTTTTTGTTTGTGTTTCGCATTATATTATATGAAATTATTTTGTCAATCAATTAAAGTGCTATTTTGAGTGCACAGACATTCAGACACTCTATGAGAAGACCAAATCATGCTTTATCTCAATGCGAGCCCTATATATATATGGATGCAATTGTGAGATCGGAGTATAAACTAGACTCCCAGTGCATTTCGCACAAACCCTAACCTTTGAGTTAATTTAATTTGTGAGTTGCCTTCAAAATCCAAGAACTAGTGAAATGAGAAGCAATTTTTGGTCCTTTTCTTAATGCAATAAAATTCTATATATTCTTAAACAGTCTTTTTTGAGACTCAATATAACTTTCGATGTTTAGAGCTTCCCATTAATAGCTAATGCCTGTAATGACCGGTCAGTTCGTGACCACTACTCTACACTATATTTGACTAACATTACGGATAATTACTTTGTTTTATTTCCTAAAAAAGTT
>CAJPVJ010003774.1:0-10495 GCA_905397405.1 Oppiella nova | reverse complement strand
TTTCCGATACCACACATACATTACAATATACTGTGCGAGAGGTTAATGTTTGGACTAAAACTAAATTAAAAGTTTGCGCTCAAAACAAATCCATTTGCCATTCCAGTGGTGGAAAGCAATGCATTTAAACAGTGTTTGATTTGCACAATATTCAAAGCAATACTACATTGCATTGAGTGCGCAAATGGTGACTTAATATCTTTGCGATACAAATCATGAGCAAAAAAATACTGTATATGCAAAAGAGCCTTAATTATGATTTCCTGTCAAACAAATGAAACTCAAGATCTCGGAGACTGGAAATGAGAGGGCGATCTTTATTTCCAATCTTCCGGTGCAGTTTCGCTGAGAAAATAACTCATATATAAAAAGCCGAATCAAAGGAAATATTAGACAGAATTTGCTTTTTCTGTGGGACTAATAGTTTGACCGCAAAAGTCAGTATAAAAAGTGATTTTTAACTCAAAAGCTATTTATGGCTCCTAAACGTCCCGTTTTTCTGTCAAATTAGAGACGAGAAACTATCGATTCATTCGTTATATAACTTATCAATAGTTTTATTTGACAACAAAAAAGACTAATTACAGACTATATATCAATAATTCTGTCACAGAAAGAAAGTCCACAACTTTTATCTCTCTTTTTGAAGTCAAGTAAACACTTAATATAAAATTTTCATAAATACTTACTCTTTTGTCATTTGAAAGTATAATATAAAAAGCGTGTGTTTGCAGTCCGACGACTACTTGATATTCTGAGCGTTGAATCAATTTCTTGTTTGCCGTAAAAGTCTTTAACAGTTCACCAAATTTTTGAATATATAGTAAATATAATGATTTGGTTCAGAGAATTCTCTCGGCTTGAGATGACATTAAATAATAATTTTAAAAATGAATAGCTATTCGCACACAAGAATATGGCATATATTCTACTGTAATGACCGGATATGAGTCGCCGAAAAGCTTATTCAACGCCAATATTAGAGCACAACTCCTGTCAAACACATCCTTTCATTAGAGAGAAATTAGTTAATTGATCGCCAAATGAGAGACAAAACCCAAATTTTTGGTCATATGTTTGAGAGAATATTCTGTCAAACAATATAATATATTCTTGAATACGCTGAGCGCCTACACATATACACACTACCAGTGCTTCTGTATCTGCACCACAACTATACAACTAATCGACAGACGTTTCCACTCTAACACTCATTGCATTACTGTCTCAGACATACACACAGGCATACAGTGCCAGTCGAGGCATCGTTAGCCATACCAATAGAGGGACTCCGATAACTTGCTTAGCAGGAGATCCATGTCCCAGATATCAGGCGCCGTCTACTGAACCAGACTATCACTACAAGACTTCTTCGACTTCTTCCACTTCCTATGGACTCTATAGAGACCTTTGAATCGATTAAACAATTATTGTCTTTTCAATAAAATCCCTATTTTTTGAGACAACGCGACAAATAAGCAGTTTTTGTCTACCATTGAGACAATGCTTTATATCTATATATTTATTCAATGATTTATTAAACGTTACATTATTTTAAACAATGCATTGAATTATACATTTGTGACTCTATGTTGACATTAATTGAATTTAATATTAAATGATTTTCATGTAAATTATGTTTGAGCTATACTTTTGTCAGAATATACAGTATTCTCATCGGAATTATGGGATATAACTATCAATTCTGTCATATATTCTCTTTTTCTATACGGGAAGGGCTCAGAGTTTGCGACACAAAGCCTGAGATTTATTTTTCTTATCAAAAACTAATTCTCACTCTTTTTATGAGTAGTTATTGATTTTGGGAGTAAATGATCGCAATTAATGTCATCAAAGTTATACTTTTTTGTTATGTTCACAGAAAGTGTTGGCATTTTTGCATAAGAAAAAAAATATATATGCAGCATCTATTTCATACAATATTTTTTCAATCATTAATCATTTTTCTATTGTAGCGAATAATTTAATTTATGAAAAGATATTTTTGTCAAATAAATATTTCATTAATTAAAAAAGTTTTTCGATAGAAATTCTTTTTGCTATTAATATGAGAAGTATTATAAAAATAATAATGATTAGATTTTTGCTATTTTTATTTCATGTATTGTAGTTTTCTTAGCAATTCGTTATTAATAGCAAACGAGTTATTATTTGTTTTTAAATTAAAGTGAAAGTAATCTTTGATTTATATTTAAATATTTGTGATTAGAAAATATATGAATAGTGTGCTATTTTTAGCGATTCATAATTGTTTAACACAGACATCAGTCAATGAGCCTTGAATTGTGGACTTATTATAACTGTTTATTCATATGAAAATGAAATTTAATATTGTATTTAGTGTCGGAAATGAGAACTTTGATCCCAGACATAGCACTAATGAAAGCAAATCATACATATTTATATTAATGATTTACATTTGATTTGTTTAATAAATATATTCTGTACTAACAAGTAATGTATACAATATAATGCAACTCAGGAAGTATGATATATTAGTGTTAGATAACTTAGTATTCATTTTATTTAAATAATGTATGTATTTATTTAGATGTAGTGTCTACATTGTAGACTCAAATATGAAAGTGTAGTCCGTAATAAGCAAAACATAAAAATTGATTTTTGAAAGTCTCTCTCAATATATTGTGTATTATAAGTACTGCTGAATACACTTTGACTACAATATGTTGTATTCAATACTTGTTGTGTCGATCTGTTTATGCATACATAGGGATAGGGTTTTGATAGGATTTTTCTATTTTTCTATTTGATAAGCAATAAGTAAATATTATTCTTAATTTAAGACTTATATTGCTATGAATATACAATTGCACTCGTTTTTCATACTCTCAACAGTACAACAAATAACCGAAACTAAAGTCATGTTTACAATCAAATCATATTAAAGTTATTCCCAACACTACAGTACCATACAGTATAACTTAGTCACATCAATTCAAACAATACTGTTATATGTTTTATCATTATTTTTTGCATTCATTTGTGTAGTGATGCCTATCCTAAAAGCTTAAGGTCTTTGGATTTTATTATTAAATTTAAAAATAGACTCAAAGAATTGAAATGCAATTTCCATGAAAATAAATGCAAATTTCATGTGTTCTTAAAATTGTAAGTTTTTGACAAAAACTAAAAAGTAAAATAATAAAAGTCAGACTCAAACGCTAAGAATAGGAAATAATATTCAGGAAAGTTGTATAAATTTCGCGAAAATCTTGACAATTGTGCGGTGAATGCATTTGCATTGATATGAATTTATGCGACGAGAGGGCTATAATTTCTTACATAATATTAGATATGCATTAAATTTTTGCAACTTTTCTCGCTTTTAAATTATAGGCTACGTACTCGTAATATAAATAACATTTGATAATACAAGTAATACGAGTCGATTTGTTGTCGATTACAAATTGAACCAATGGTTTGAGCAAATAGTCTCTGAAATTCACTTAATTGTAGTGCAAAATAAGGAAATATTTTACAGATTTCAGTCAAAATCAAATTTTATTTGTGATTTGATTTTAACAGCTTATGTGTGTATAAAATGATAACAAATTTATATGCATATGTGTGTGCGTTTTGTTTGGTTTGAAAGTTTTTATTAAATAAGACATACGAATAAACACAAAGAAATTATATGCAATAAAAACTTTCCATTTAAAGCCATTTGACTGTAACGTTAATATATGCAGAATCCTTACCCCAACGAAAATATTTTCAACATTTTATGGAATGTTTTGGTTTTAGGTTTTAGTTTCCGAATAGAGATTAAAGATTACTCTTTAGATAAAAGTAAAAAAATAAATAAATACTGAACTGTAAAACAGGTATATATTATATGATAGCATACATTAAAAAAACTTTGTAGAGAAGAATACAAGTGACGAGAAATGAAAAGCTATCATCAAATGCATAGACAGTCAGTGCAATTGGGATCTCATTGTATGATCTTTTAGTAACTCTATTGAAATGAGAGCTAACTATAGGTATCGACTCATTACATGAGGGGATGAGCACAAGAATAAGTGAATGGCAAACACACCACACAATATACACACAATACTATTGACACAAGCTTTTGTCTGCAAACACACGGCTATGTGAGACATACAGGTGTACCAGGTATGGGGTACAGGTACAGGTACAGTGTATGGGGTATCGCCTGTAGTTGAAGAGCTCACGGATGGTTTGTCTGTAGATTTTTAAAGCGTTCAAACTGGTTATAAGTTTAGGCCTGTCCTTGAAGTATGGCTCCTCAGACCAGAACGGGTCTGGTTGTGGTGGTAGTGAATGCCAGTGCAGTCACTCTAACCACTCTCTCTATCACTATTTACTCGTGAGGTGTAAGGGCTGGAGGCATCATCTCTCTCAGCTCCTCTTCCCAACCAAATCCCTATATGTGTTGTTGAGAGTGTATTACATGTTATTCAATATATTATGCATCCGACACATCAATCGCATGTAAGTGTCTTTTATTCATTCATACATCCATTTAAGTATTGAAATTTTATCACTCTTTCGCTGCCGTTAAGTGTAGTCTCGAAGAGTTTTTCTCAGACTCGCGTCTATTAATAAACTCAACGTTTAATAGACTTTAATGTTGTTTAAAATGCAATTCACTTTATGAACAGTTTTTGGGGGAAATGTTTTGTTTCGAGGCATTCCTTCATTCCTCTCTTTCTATAGACACTGTTATTCTGAACACATTTTAAGCCCTTATATATAGTGTATTAACAATGAGATCAGACAATAGACAACAGACTCTTTGAATCACTTTAATGAGTAAACTTTTCAAATTATAATTACAATCATTCACTCTTATAGAGAGAAGTAATTATTATTTCACATTTGATTTTAATTTAAAAACAATTAGACTGTTATTAATTGAGCAATGCATTGGAGAAAATAATTAAAAGCAAATTTATTATAGCTAAATTTATATATATTAATCAATCGTTTGTTTTGTGAATTGGTTTAAATTGTAAATCAAACTCTGGATAACTAATTTCTATCCAACTGTCACCGATAAGGGTTTTATTTAGCCATTTATCACAACTGACTATCTTTTTCCAAGAGATTCATTATTAATTAATATGAATATTGAAAACATTAAGCAAATAAATAGCGGAAAAGTCAACATTTGTTTTGTAAATACAGCGCTAAGTATACTAAGCGCTGAAGAATTGAATTATAATTTAAATGAATTCTTATTTTTCAAAATAAAAGCACTCAATCTTTCAGCGAAAATAAATGTTTCACATAATAACTCAACGTTAAAAATATTTCAAAAACTTTTTCGCTGCCGATAAATAAGAGTTACTAAACAGTGAAAGTGTGTAGAAAAGTAAGAGGCCTTTCCTTTCATTGGAAATACGCTGAGAATAAAAGTGAAAACTTATAATAAAAGACTATCGCTGTATAAAAGGCATTTTTTGTGCCGTTTTTTTGTTATTCGTTATTTAATTTCGCACAAAAGCCCCCCAAATGTTCCCCCGTGTCATCCGCCGGAGTCTCTCACTGGCTCTCAACATCTCATTGCCTGTGCTTTTGAGTCCACTTTTTTCATATAATAAATGTCTTCACTCTGTGTTTGAGAAGACATTCCGATGAGAACTAATTGGCGTTCAATTACTCCTACATTTTAAGCAACTCTTATGTCTCTGCGAAACCAGTGATACAGCGATGAGAATAAATTATCACAATTTTGTCAAAAGCTGTAGAAATTCTGTGACACTGTGTTAGAGAGAGAGAGAGAGAGAGAGAGAGAGAGAGAGAGGCTGTGTGTGAGAGAGTGGTCTGAAAGCTCACTCAGACATCGCATCTCAGCCCTTAAAATAATTTCTTTTTTATATGAAAAAAGTAGTAAATTGTAAACAGTATACTCTATAGACTATGGTATAGACTTGTATAGTGCATAAGTAAAGCTAACGTGAAATTTCTTGTGATCGTATAAATTGGTTGAACAGGTTTTAAGTATTGCTTTATAGTTAACATCCAAACAGTGATTCATTTCTAAACATCACTTCTCTCTTAACTCACTCACAATACGGTCGCCGACCTCTCAGTCACTCCACTGTCTATAAAATCCTAAAATCCAAATTCACTCCAATATTATTGAGAAAAAAGTAAAAGAAAATTCTGTAATTAATAATACGGCTATCGGATGCTTCCTATGTTTATCAAATGTTGTGTTCAAACAACACTTAAATCATAAGAGTTGTAAAAATCAAATATTTAATGTCTTCTGGTTATGAATTTTAATATGAGAAGTATTGCCTGTATTTTGATTACTAATGTTAAGAATTGAATGCACTCTCAGAATATGAAATCAAATGATAAATAAATGTGAGGACAAAACGAGAGAAGAGTTCAAAATTAATTACAAACAAAACTATTTACAAACAAAACTATCAATAAATTATTTGACTCGTATGTATTTATTTGATATTTTCTATGGACTTATTCATTGAATGGAAAACTATTTTCTCTGAGATTGGTTTTGCAGTTAATATGTTATGAGAGATAAAAAATGATTTGCGATCATAATTACGAGAGAAACTGATGAGTAATTTACAGGCATTCCGTTCAGAGGAGAACTTCACTCCGAAAACTCATATTCAATTCGATATTACATAAAAATCCATGAATTGAATGGAAACGAGAATCTCTTCCTCGAAGTCAAAACTGTTTTCTTGATTTATTGATAATTGTTTTGCTATAAGCTCTCTCTCTCTCTCTCTCTCTCTCTCTCTCTCTCTCTCGTGTTTTGTGATACCTCTAACTCATTAATTTGAGTGATGAGAAAATTATGCATTTTCTTCATTCCATACCTTCATATAAAAAAGGCTTAAGTATTAATATTTCATAAATAAAGTTATTTTATACCAACAATACTGTACAGAATGTATGTGTTATGCAATACGAGGGCAAAATATTTGTGTAATTTATATAATTATCCCAAAATATTAAATGTTTATTTAACGTAAAAAATGTATTTATTATTATTTAAAATTTTTTACAGCGAATCATTAACTTTCAGAAAAAATTTTAATATAAAAATTGATTTAGATTTTTTTCAAAATACTTTAATCTCTATTATTATGGAAATCAAAGTTTCACTTTAATTATTATTTTTATGGAAAAAAATTCACACCAAATCTATCTTAACTCTCAATTCTGTTGATAACAAAGAAATATATTTTTCCATTCAAAAGACAACACAATTTCACGCTTTTAACGTATGCATAAAATGTTGCCATTTATTAGTAAATAGTATATAACGGGAAGATCTGAGGGGACAGCCCTTAGCTTCAGATGTTTAGAAAATATTTTCAATATTCTTTGTCAAAAATAAAATTTATTATAATTATAATATAAATCAAATGGCACAGCGTTTTCTATGAACTATCATTTGGCATTAAGCTTTAAGTGCATAAGTGTTTTATAATTGATATTTAAAGTGAATATACAGTCAATAAATCGGAGGAATCGGCAAAAAACTTATTATTAGCCAAAAACAGACAGTTCTGTGTTGTCGGACGCGCCTATGCTTTGCGCTAATGTTTTATTATATAATAAATAACAT
Source organism: Oppiella nova (assembly GCA_905397405.1). Taxonomy (NCBI): domain Eukaryota; kingdom Metazoa; phylum Arthropoda; class Arachnida; order Sarcoptiformes; family Oppiidae; genus Oppiella; species Oppiella nova. The sequence continues at coordinate 2,871 of CAJPVJ010003774.1, read as the reverse complement.
TTAAATTAATTCAATTGAAACATTTTGATAATGCAATGCAAAACCGCACCGAATACTAGGAAAAACAAAACCATTACATAGTGTGAGGAAAAACACATTTGAAATGCACTTCTTGTGGCCTCTAATACATATCGTGCGCTCGCGAGTCCATCTCAAATGTGTGCCGTCTTTGTCTTGCGATGTATTTATAGACATAACAGGCCATCGAGACACTGGTCTCTCAAATCGCAAATCCATTTTACGTATAATTAATGTCTTAAAGTGAAACAACAAAATACTGGAGTGAACAACAACGCCGAGAGTGAGTGTAAAAATGAGAGCTATTTATTAGGTTTGAAAAATAGGTAACAAATTTGTTTCTCACTTTTGTTCGCAACACTTAATCACTTGTTTTGGCGCACAGTTAGGAGTAGTTTCTACTATCGGTTTATTATGTGTTTGCAAAGACAAGCCAATGCTAACCTTAACCCAGATCTGTTTGTTGTGTTCGTAACGTTTGGCACATCTCTTAATTTAGGTCTAAATATAAAAACAATACATAACACACTAAACACCACAAAGTGGTCCATATTATAGAGAAACGAGAGTTTTATTGAATTTTTTTTATTTTCTCATTTTCTTCTTATCCTAATATTTATTGTTATTTTCGTCTCTCATTTGTATTCTTTCGTAGAATTTAATTATTGTATTCAAAATACATTTAACAAACGAATGGGATATTCTTGTATTGAATTAACGCTAACAATAAGAGATATGCTTTCACTACAAGGATTGCAAATCCATTATAAAAATTACTTTTCGCTGTGATTTCTATACCAATCTTATGGAGAAATTTTTGGGTCATTGAAAAAGATGAGCGAAACTTCTGTGAGATAGCTATAGAGATATACGGGAGGAAAGTAATTGTAAACGTATTGCACTCTTTTAAACATACCTGTAATCTGATACCATTGATAATCATTAAAATCACATTTAATTTATTTCAAGGTTTTGATTGAAAAACTCAAATTCCTATTTATTCACGTATTTACGCGAAACTCATCCATTAGTTTAAGCAAACTATTAGTTTCTTTCGTAAAACAAAAACAAGTTTTGCTGAAATCATATTTTTTATAAATCATATGAATCTCTTATTATTATTATTGCTATTATTTAAAATGTGAATACATTTGTTTATAAATGTAGTCAAGAGATTCACGTTTTAGTTGTTTCAAATATGTTTTGTATAATTATTTAAATGAATACAAATATTTATCTATATTGAGGTCAAGTGTAAAACACTTTCATTTGGAGTTAACAATAATATAAATAATAAGAGTTAAGAGAATAATCCCGTAATCAATGTGTTCACAGTTTATAATCTTTATATTTAATGACACTTTTTAAAAATAACTAAAAATACCATAAAAATATCATTTTTCATTAGAAAATCCTTTTATATTTTTTCTAAATCCTAAACCATAGATAGATACATATATGCGATAAGATTTTTGAAGGCATTTGAATACATCATACGAAACGCTCGTAAAAATGAAATTGTTGTTTAAAAGGCGTAAATAAGTTACTAATTGAATGCGAAAATATATTAATATATTATAAAATCGTATTTAAAAGTGTATTTGAATTATGATTGTGATTGAAGTAAGGCATTGAATGTGACGTTTGGTGTTATTGTATTGAAAAATACTTTTTCAGTGCTTTTCTGTGCGAAAAGTATTCAAAATTAATTATAGTTGTGTCTAATCAAGCGAAACAGGAGTTTTGTAGTTAGCATTTAGTTGAACAAGAAATTGAATTCTTCACTTCAAATGCATTATACCTTTTGCTTTATTTTTGTTTCTCTGACTACTTATTTGTAATCAACGATAGAAACGATAGAAATATATTTTCCTTTAAGAGTTTCCAATAATAGGCGTCTCATCTCATCTCACAAAAAACGATAGCTCCTGTATGTCATCTGACAAATTGTTTTGCCGTAATGTATATCTATTATTAATACATGATATACACTGTTTGTAAACCCTTAATTAACGGCCAGATATTTTAATGTTAAGTAATACTAGTTTTTATAGATTTAGCCTTCAATTGAGAAATGATTTTGCCGTAATGTATATCTATTATTAATACATGATATACACTGTTTGTAAACCCTTAATTAACGGCCAGATATTTTAATGTTAAGTAATACTAGTTTTTATAGATTTAGCCTTCAATTGAGAAATGATGACTACTTTCTTGAATCACAACAGCATTTAATGTTATATTTATAAACCTGTCATTATATACAAGTGAATCGCAAAACTATTTACTTTTATTATTACATTACGGCTGCTCTCGACATTTCATTTATATATTATTATAAATTTAATAATAATTAAGAAAATTATCCATACTTTTAAAATAAAGTACAAAAAGTTTTTAACATTTGAATTCATACATTCATAGGGAAAGTGACGTCAGATTCCTGTATGTAAATGAATATGAAATTAAAATTACTGTATAATCAGTGGCCGTCTCTCACATCCAATGTGACGGTCATTAAAGTTATTATAATTGATAATTACTTAATGAAACACTTAATACTTATGTAATATTAATTATAATATTTATAAATGTCTTTTAACATTATATTGCAAAGTAATTAAGTGCAGATGTCTTTACTATATTTACTATAAATACTAAAGTTTTTCAAATCAATTACTTTCCTATGATTTCATAATTTTTAGCAAAATTTCACGAAAAAATTTTCACTTTTCTTTTGATATTTAAAAATTAGTTTTCATTATTTATTTTGTTTGTTATGCGAATACAAAAATCCTTTTTATATTTTCTATTCATTTATTTTCTCTTATTTTTTCTGTGTTTGTGTTT
>CAJPVJ010003773.1:0-10497 GCA_905397405.1 Oppiella nova | reverse complement strand
TTAATTAATGTTAATTAAATTTATATTTTCACAAACCATAGGCTCGGAGGTGTCTAAACAGGCGGCGGATATGATACTATTGGACGACAATTTCGCTACAATCGTGATCGGGGTGGAGGAGGGGAGGCGTATATTTGACAACATGAAAAAGACGGTGTCCTACATCGTGGCCGGTAGTGTCACCACTTTGTTCCCGTTCCTCATATACGTGGTGCTCGGGTTCCCGCAGCCCATCGGCACCATAACTGTCCTATTGATCTGTTTGGGCACCGATATGGTGCCCGCCGTGGCACTGGTATGCATTCATTTTTGCGCATCCCTGCCCACCATACCTTCCCTGTTACTGATTTATAAAAATAAATCTGATAAATTTTTAATAGCTTAAACTATAAAGATTTTTAAAATTTAACTAACCTTCCTAAATAAATTATTATTAATGTATGGTAATTTATCTATCTTGAGTATAATTATACAAAAAAAACAAATATAAATCACTGCACAAAACTGAACCAAGATACTACAAAATTCACACGATATGGATAGCAAATCTTACTCTACATTTAATATACAGTTTTAAAAATAATTATGCAGCAACAAAAACAACCAAGATACGCTATGCCACGTATAATATAGCTAGTCAATTGGCGCTCTACATTTAATATAGTTTTAAAAATAATTAATATATAATAATACAGTAATGTGAAAATAATCCAAGATATTCTATGCTACATAGAATATGCCATAGGTAGTAATTTTTGAGGATATACATATTTTTAAAAATAATCGTAATTTAAAAACAAGCCAAAATACTCTATGCCGCACATAAAATAATTACAAAATTTTAATTTATATTTAACGTACAGTTTGTAAACAATAATAATTTTAAACCAAACTCTTGGTCACCCCATACAGGCCTACGAGAAGGCTGAGGCGGATATCATGTCATTACCGCCGAGGAATCCGCGCACCGAGAGACTGGTCACCGGGCAGTTGCTTATGAGGGCCTACTTCCTGGTGGGCGCCATCTGTACGGCCGCCGGATTTTTTGGTAACTTTTTTTTGACCTATAAATACAGTCAAACCTCGGTTTATATTACATTATAATCTCGTATTACAGGCTATTTCGTTGCACTTAACTACGAGGGTATTAAACCGAAAATGCTATACCAGGCCCGAGTGGACTGGGATGATCGGGATAAAAATTTTACCATATATGGCCCTGATGATGACTGGTACGGGAAGCCTACAAAGGAGATTGTTAGTTTACTAAGCTAGATTATTTATTAGATTGTTAGTTTTATAAGTCGATTGATTTTTATTGACTAAACTTACCAGGATTATCACGAACGCAAGCGCCTGGAGGTGATCGCCCAGAGCTCCTATTTCATCGCCGTAGTGGTCGCTCAATGGATGGACGTTATTGTCAATAAAACGAGACGACTGTCCAATTTTTCGCAGGGAATGGGGTATTGACCGCGTATTTTAATCATAACTAGTATCTAGTTAAGTAATTAGCTAATTATTTTGATAGTAACTGGGTGCTAAACTGGAGTTTAGTGTTTGAGACGGGAATGGCTATACTATTTTGCTACACGCCCGGCTTAAATACGGTATTAAGGGTTGCTCCGGTGATCGGCCAGGTATGGGTCAGTGCCCTACCGTTTTTCGTATACATACTGGTGTTCGAGGAGTTGCGGAAATGGATTGTCCGACGGTTTCCCAAATCGTTTTTAGGCATAGAATTGTTGGCGTAAAGAATATTCTTGTCATTTGAAAGTATCTAGGTTATAATTATTACTATTTATAGCATTTAATATAAAGTTGTTTGTTCATTAGTAAATAAATTATTTTTTAAATAAATTTATTAATTATAATTGAAAAGTTTACAATTTATTTGCAAGGTTTATTTTATAAATGTATACCTGTTTTATTTATTATATGTGTATAAAAATAAATTATGCTACTTATAAATAATCATAATGGATAAATAATCCCGGTCTTTAATATAGCCATTAATTCTACACAAGTATTGATAACTTACTGTTAATTGTATTACTTTTTCCCACAAAAAATAGCTTTATAATATAATTTAATACTAGTAATAACTATCAATTAAGCCTTGTCAATTTCTGATTTAATAAATACTTTGGATTGAAACAAATATTTGTCTAAATCATTGATAACTCGTATTGTGTTTCATATTTTTAATGACAATTTTCAACAATAATCTCAACATAAATACGAAATAAACATTTCAATGATAATACTCTCACTAATACTCCCTTCAAGTGCTTTCACACCATTATCTCTGTTCCCAATAGTTTATGTCTTTCAATGAGACTCCCATTCCCCTCGCATAGTCATTCTGTAGTGTACTATCACATACCAGTCCCATAGTGTACAGTACTGTCACAACATTCAGTCCCTACAATGAAGTCATAATTTATAAATCACTCATAAATCAGTTATAAATAACTTTTTTAGTTATGTTTGCAATCAATCAGTATTTGAAAAAAGTTTTACTATTAATAAGAGTGTAGTTCCTAAAGGGAAAGGTATTCAAAACATGTTGACTACAGTCTCATTTGACACCAAACGCTGGACATCAGTGGCCAACCATCATAAGCAAGTGGACAGGGAGTCTATCACTGATGAACTACACCATGGCTTACATGCCCTTCAAAAAGACCTACATAAGTCATACCAGTCCACTAATACCAGTGCGATAGATCCAGCACCGGGAGCAAACTCGTGGTTATGGTGGTGGGGATCGACCTCCCTGGCCAGTGTCGTACGGGAACTACAATCCAAACAGCGACTCCACTCGTGGCGCAAACGGCGATCCTATGAGTCGGTGCTCGCCATACCGGCGCGAAATAATAGCCGCAAACACAGGGTATACCTATTTTTCAACCAACCGTCCACTCCGTACGCCATACTCTACCACATACTGGTGTTCGCACTGGTATTCGCGTGTCTCATACTCACCATATTCTCCACGATAGCCGCCTACAGCCTACCGGCGCTCCAATGGCTGCTAATACTGGAGAAAGTGATAGTCGTGTGGTTTTCGCAGGAGTTTGTGCTGAGGCTATGGGCGTCCGGGTGTCGGCCCCCATACCAGGGCCTGGCGGGTAAGCTCCGGTACCTGCGAGTCGGGTCGCACCTCATGGATCTGGCGGTTATCGTACTGTCGGCGACGGTACTCATAGCCGACACGCGGAACGGTAGCCAAGTGTTCGCGGTGTCGGCGCTCCGGGGCTTTCACCGGGCGTTCCACGTGTTTCAGGTGGTGACGGGCGGTCAGCGCCGGCCTATACCGCCCTGGCAGCTGTTGGCCGGTGTGGTCAGGGATCAGATGCATCAGCTGTTGATCATCATATACATCGAGTTTATATCGGTGTTTGTGTTGGCGTACGTGTCCTACCTGTTGGAAAGGGATGCCGAGGGCAGTCAGATCACGAGTCTGGCGGAGTCCATGTGGTGGGCCGTAAGTACCGGTGCTTTTCGTATTTATAGTCAATAATTGCATAATTAGTACTGTATTTAAAATAATGGAAAACCTTTAAGTGGTATATGAATCACAGAATATTCCGTGTTTTCCGTAATTTATGGGAATATTCCGTGTATTACTCGATATTTAATTAATGTTAATTAAATTTATATTTTCACAAACCATAGGCTCGGAGGTGTCTAAACAGGCGGCGGATATGATACTATTGGACGACAATTTCGCTACAATCGTGATCGGGGTGGAGGAGGGGAGGGGGTTAAAAATAAAGTTAATACGAAATAAAGTAGTAAGTTTTGTGCGTAAATTATTATTAGTTATTTCTATTTAACATCTGTATTAGTTACTAGCTAATAGTTATTACAAGTTATTGTTAGTAATATTACTTGCTAGTTAATTGCCTAATGTAATAGATTGGGAAAAACATAATTAAAATCTGATATTAAAACTTGCTACGTTAATACTAGTAGCATTATTTAATTATACAGTAATAACCGTATGAATAATTTTAAAAGTAGTCATGATTAGTCATAAATTTATCCAGCATAAATACATTACGACATACCGGTGATGCCCATAGCGATACCGATATCAGCCTTTTTGAGGGCCGGCGAGTCGTTAACGCCATCCCCCGTGACGGCCACTATTTGACCCAAATATTGGCAATTCTCGACAATACGTAACTTTTGCTGCGGGGATGTCCGGGCGAACACAATCTCCCCGAACCCGTCCAGTATCTCCCGGAGCTCCGGGTCCTTCATCTCTGATAGCTCATCCCCGGGCACCACAATGGACCGGGTGTTTCGCTTATGGTTGACCACTTTGTCGACGGCAGGCGCTGTTATACTCGTGGAGTTCCGGTGCGAGTTCGAGAATATACCCACCGATTTGGCGATAGCCTGGGCGGTGATCGGGTGGTCGCCGGTGACCATGATCACTTTGATGCCGGCGCTACGACACTTGGCTACAGCATCCGGGACAGTTGGCCTAGTATTGTAAAACGAAAATTTGTTTTAATTATTTTTAATAACTACAGAATATTCTGTGTGTATTTTGTTTTATATAAATGTGATTTATAAGCTACCAGTGCACACAGGCAGGTGACTGTTAATATTTAAGTAAAATAGTTATCAGGAACAAATTAACTATAAATTAGAGTTTATTTAATAAAATCTGATCTAGATAATCAAAATTTAAAATATAACAAACATAATATTCTGTACTATTTTCACACAAATAAGTGTAAAATAAATGTCAAATAAACTCATAACAAACACCACATACCGGGGCGGGTCAATCATAGCGACCAGTCCCAAGAACCTAAAGTTACCCAGCTCAAAGTCCTCGCTGGGGTCCTCCACATTAAACTTATAGTCGGCGCCAAACTGAGTAAAATCATGATCACAGAGGGCCAGTACCCGCTCACCCATACTTCCCAACTCCCTATACGCCTCCTCAAACTCCTCCATAAATCCCGCGTCCATGGGAACGGTATGTCCCTCGTTGGACAGCCTAAGTGTGCACAACTTAATGATACGCTCCGGCGCTCCCTTCATGACCAGAAAAAAGTTGGACAGCCTATCGTTGGCGGGAACGGTATTGGCGTTTATGTCGGCGCCGTTACTCTTATGTATGGAGTACTGGTATTTATAGGTGGAGCTGAACGGCTTTTCGGCCACTTTGGGATGCCGGGCCCTGTAATCAACTACCGGTCCCGCTACGGACTCCATGAACCTCAGTATAGCCGTCTCGGAGGCGTCCCCATTGCACGCCCTCTTCATGATGTCCGGGTTGTCGTCGGAGAAGTCGGAACGGGAGCACAGAATGGCGCACCTCTTGTAGGCCGACCAGTTGTTCGGCATCTGTGCCATCTGTCTGTCCACCTCCTGACGCTCGTGCGTCACTCTATGGGTGCCGAACCCCAGCCACACGTGCTCTACGGTCATCCGGTTTTGGGTAAGGGTTCCCGTTTTGTCCGTACATATGGTGGACGTGGAGCCCAGGGTCTCGACCGCCTCCAAGTGCTTCACTAAACAGTTTTTAGAGGCCATCCGTTTGGCGGTTAGGGTGAGCGCGACGGTAAGTGCTGGTAGTAGACCTGGTTTACCGGTAAGGGTAGTGTAATTAATCAGTAAATCTAATACTTAAATAACATTTGTGTTTTAAACGCTGTATCAGGATAATTTATTATTAGGTATAGTGTATTGATTTATTTTGCAATCATTAATTGCTAGTTAATTTATGATTGCTAATAACTTTGTTCAAAACTATTAATAATTATTGTATCACTAATTAATTAAGTGCTTAGATAGGTTTAATCAAGTGAATTGTAAACACAAACAGTAACTTATAATTTAAATGTCATTATGACCAGGATGTTACTGATATATACTCACATTAAAATACAATATACGGTACATTGTATTTAGTATAATACATTACTGTATTTATAATAATAATAGTCTATTTATAATACAGAATACAAGAATCTCTATGGGAAAGTCAATGATAAATAATATCCTATTACTTAATAACTACATTTCCCCTAAATTTTATGGTAGGGTTAGAAAGTATGCGAGGAATGGGAGCCTACCTTCGGGCACATTGCCGACAGTGATGCCAATCATGAAAATGAATGCCTCGAAGAACTTGGAGCCGAAAGCCATGGCGATGGCGAAGAATATGACACCACTTCCCACGGCTATCACTGTTATAATCTTCACGAAACGGTCGATCTCTTTGGCGATGGGGGTCTTCTCGCTCTTAATGCCCGACACCAGCCGCGCGATGTCTCCCATCACTGTCCGATCACCGGTAGCCACCGCTATGCCATACCTGTGCCGTCGACACACACACGGGTAGACAGTATTAGACTTTCAGTTTATTTTGCGATATATTTGTTATCACATTATGATAGCTATTGTCTAATCAATTACTGGATACTTATGTTTCGCACATAATTTATGACCGTTTGTACCGCTAATCCCTATCATGATTTATACTCTACGAGTGTCTAAGCTACCAGTGCTGATTTACACGTATAGCTAATTAATAGTCACTAATTACGTTTGTGCTAGGTGCACTCACACGTGATTTGCATACTTAGAAGGTTGTCTAATAATTTGACAGAATATTCTGTACTCAATATACTACTCAAGCTATAGATGTGATTATAACCAACACGTGTTGCTAGTAATCATCTGGATACAGTATACTAATCACATGTAGTACCACGAGAGCACCGGTAGGTGTCACACATACCCGCTGCCGTCGACACAATTAGTGGAGAAAAAGGCCAAATTCCGAGCCTCGAGTGCGTTCTCGTGGCCCACGTCGGGGCTACGGCTAAGGGGGTCGGACTCCCCCGTGAGGGACGAGTTGTCCACTTTCATGCTCTCCGACTTTACCACCCGTATGTCGGCCGGCACCCGGTCCCCACTTTTGCAGTATAGTAGGTCTCCCACCACCACCTGGTCGGCCGGTATCGATCGGCGCTTACCCTCGCGAATCACTGTTGTTTGCTATACACATATGAAAGTGAGCAGGGTTAAACTATAGTATGTTTATAATGTAAATGCTAAGTAAAAATAGTTATTATTTTTTCCCATGCTTAACATGTTAATTAGTACAGTTATAGTTAGTGTTAAGTATGCTATAAGCCTTATAGTATAAGGCATTACAGTAGTACTGTACCTTTTTGCACCCCGGGTGGTTATCAAGTCCGTTTTGTATAGACAAGTCTTATGATAAGTACTTAATTGTAATTTCCTAACACTTATTAACCCTTTCACTACATTTACAGCTGTTTACCTAACATTATAATCAGACTTAAAACTATTGAAATTATTTTATCAACACTTTATGCACACATTTCGCTGAAGTTTAGCAATCAATACATTATTACTGTTTCTAATAAAATACTTTTGAAATGAGTAACTATTTTCTAACTACTTATTTCACATACAATAACTCAATTAACAAACAGGGTACTATTTTTTAAAAACTACATACCGGTGGTGTCATGTTTTTAAACGACTTGAACACTTTACTACTACTGGCAGCTTGGTAATACGAGAATGAGCCGGTTAATATCACAGTCAATGCCAACACTATACCCAAATACATCTACAGCACCAAAATTAATCAGAAAAAACTTATTTTAAAAACTAACTAGCACATTTCTAAACACTCACATCCTGGGGCTCATTCTCGATGCCAAAGGCTATGAAACTGGCAATGGACGCGAACCACAGTAACAGCGCAAAGCCCCCGGTCATTTCCCGTAAGTATAAAATCCACCAGGCTGTTTGTTTAGGTGGGGTAAAGGCGTTGGGGCCGTCCCTTTGCAATCTAAACGCCGCCTCCTTTTCCGTAATACCATTCTCGGGGTGAGTCTGGAGTCGTTCGCAAACCTCGTGCACATCAATGAGGTGTTCAGTGATCCGGACGTCCTTTAGGTCCACATTTGTCTGGCCATCCGTTTTGGGCTAATATTGTTGTGAAACAAATAATTAGTAAAATATATGGAAAATATTTAGCAAGCAATATATTTTAATAATTTTTTTTATGGAAAGTAGAGTATTTTTAGTTTAAATTGTTAATTACACAACTTAGCCAGATACTACCGTAATAAGTTTGCATACGCATATGTGTATTGATTAAATTAATAATTGTATTGTATTAGTAATTGTTCAGTGGCATTTTAGTGTTTAGTCAACAAGGAAATTTAGTTTTTATCATTTAAATTGTAAATTAATTTTCTTACTAATAGAAAAATTCAAAATAAAATTGTTTATAACACATGTTTGCCAGGGACAAGTTTGACATTTATGTAACATGGTAGTTGTAGTTTATTCTTAATAATTTATATAAACCATAAATATACTAGGTAACGTGATTAATTAAATTAATTTAAGTAAAATAAATAATTTTTTTTCAATCATTACTTTCTTTTTCTTCCAGAATTTGAGTCGAAATCCGGAATCGCTTTTAACAGGCTTTCCATGACTTCCACTCTCAATGTCGGCCCTATTTGGCCGGGTATTGTGGTTATCATCATAACGAGTCATAATTTATTATATATTAAAGTAACACAAATTAAATTCAAATAAATAAATCAGTAATAAATTAATATTTCAAAAAACTTTTAATACACTTTTATATCACTTATAAAAAAATTGATATCACTTTTAATATGTAAAATAAAAATCACTGCAAAAACAACTAACCCTTACATATATCCAGTAGTTAATGGGTAAAGATATCACATATACTTTGTATTTCTAACCTCCCGGCGCTTGTATTAACACTGTATTAGTCACACAAAGAAATTGCAGACACGAGTGGATAGGTATCTGAAAAGTTGTCGGCTTTTTATAAGCAATCATTAATTATTTAGAAAATTTCTCTTTCATTGTCTTATCTATTGCTCTCACAGTCTCTCTCTCTCTCTCTCTCTCTCTCTCGCCCTATCCTTATGTACTCTATATATCGACAGTATTTCATAACTAATATTATAATTAATCGTTTATTTTGTGATATATTCTCATATACTGTATATAAAGTGTAATTACTAATCAACTACTAATCCGTTATTTACTTTAATTTAAAACAAATACAACTATCGATTAGTCGGTGAGAGTAGTCATAGAATTGCAATTTAAAGTGTTTTATATGATTATATAATCACAAGATTTGTTAAGGAGTTAACTGGATATCTCACAAAATTATTTTGCACTTCAGTAGCCTTAACTGCTACAGTTTTCATTATCAGGGCTAAATTAGCGATGACATTTGAAGTATAGTTATAATATCTATATTACCTGCGATAATACCTGTGCCATAAGGTATTGACGCAATTTTTATAGTTATTAATTGATAAGTAATTAAAATATTTTTTAGACAAAAATTTATTTTAATTTGTATTTCATGTTTATAATTGCAATCTATTTTAACGCATAAACAAATATTGCATTAAATAAATAAATCTTTTTATAAACATTTCCGAGTAAATAATCCGGGTATATTTATTTAGTAGTAACAACAATTCACTCATGGAGCTGTCTATGATACAGGCGCTCACACTTAAGTCTGAGAGTGAAATGTGTCGGCACCGGTATGTTTGCCGACATAGATAGTGCTATAATTGCCTTATTTGGCAAAGGTATGGTGGGGTTTAGTAATTGTTTAATCTCTAATTAATGTCACTTGTTCATTTTTGTTACACAATATTTATTGAGTGAAAATATAGTTGAGAGAGAGAGAGAGAGAGAGAGAGACTTATATATGTATTACACGTGTCAACTATTAAGCTAGGTTTATATTTATTTATGATATTGAATGAGCAGGTACTATTTACTAACGTCTACTTTTTATATCTATTTAAAATTACGTATAAGTGTGGCAATGAACCTAGGTAAGTATTAGTTAAAACATTACACTAGTACCTCGGGAGGGCGAGTACGTATCCCATCCGGCCGAGAGCGTACTGGACGGCGATACCCCATACCCCGTATGTGCTGGACGTGGACCAGGCCTGCAGCTGGGGAACCACCCCCTCGGGCACTTTGGTCGACACGTTGATATGGACAGCTGGCAGTGGTGTCGGCGCCAAATGGATGAGCTCTACCGGCGAGTGAACGTTCCGTTTGAGCTGTTTTTTTCAGAGGGCGAGCCGTTTGGATACTCGGCAGCGGATGACATCCGCCGGTTCATCGACCACCGATAGGAGGGTAGGTGTAGCTGATGTGGCGCCGCCCTTGCAATTGCATGGAACACCCGAACCCCCTGCACACACACCCGGGTCACCACAGTTTGATTTGTACCGTATTCTCGCGCAACAACCGGCATGCCGGTGTAAAGTGAGGCTGATGAGACTGCCGTTATACCCCGGGGTATAACGGCATGCCGTAATAAGTGAGATCTAAAATATGTTTTTAATATTTTAAAAATTATTAATATTTTGTTATATAAATGCGTTAAAATAG
>CAJPVJ010003772.1:0-10497 GCA_905397405.1 Oppiella nova | reverse complement strand
TCAGGGCACCGACCGGTGGCTCAGCGAACGGAATGCCGTAAAATTGATTAAGTTCCTTACCAAGCTCAGTTATAGTCTGTCCCCTAACAGTACCGGAGCTGGTCTTGACGTCCACCGTCTCGGCGCCGATACCTAAGCACCGGACGCCCAACAAAAAACTTAAACACAAGAATAACATTATTGTGTGTTTAGTTGAACACAAATATCTGTATTAAATGGTAAATACATTTCGCATTTAATTATATATTAAAAATTGTTGTGAAAATTGTCATATGTTTTAGGAGCAAATCTTTCCGGTAGCAAATAAAGTACTCCAACGTATTTAATGATTTTATTCATGCTAGATTAGACATTTTGTTGAGTGTATTCGAACCAGTAACTGAACAAGTACACGAAAATAAGTTCCACTTTTGAAAATAAAGTTATCAATGCAATAATAGTTGTTGTAATCAGTGTAAGTGAACCAAATATGAACTAGTTAACAATAGGTTTAAAATGTTTCGTTAAAATTAAAGATGTACAAAAGTGATTACAGAGGTACAGGTATAATAGTTAATATCCTAGTAGATACTTGTTTGTAAAAACCTGGACTAAATTATAATATAATTGGACAAATATGCTCAATTAATAAGTTATTAAGTTATTAGAAATTTTAGTAACTAACTGATTGTCATTATATGAACGTTAGCTTGCTATGTACGAATAATTTAACACTATTTAAAAATAGTATTAAAGTGTTGATTAAATTTTACATTTTTACATAAAACAAGTTGTGACTCATATTTTATATAAATATAATTCTTAAAATGTTATATTACATGTCTAATAAATATAAACTAATATATTGTATTTATCATAATCTTTTTTACATAAAATAAAAATTATAAATCATAAAAATTATTTTACAATTAAATGTTTTACTAAATTTATTCAATAAAAAAACCTTAAGGGGCCATTCAATAAGTACGTACGCAAAATTTGGCCCAAAAATTGACCCCCCTCCCCTCTTGTTGCAAGTCATACGCAGAACCGATACTCCCCCTCCAATGCATACGTACATTTTCGCCAACCCCGCCTCCAATTTATTAATTTTTTATATTAGTTTTTAATTTTTATTACTGTTGCTTACTTCGAATATGCATGGACAATTACTATTATCACCTTTTAATTGATTTCTCAGTTCGTGTGACAAAATATCTGTCAAAATTTGCTCAATTTCTGATTTTTGTAAAATTGTACTCAAAAAAACACATATTGCACTCAAATTAAATCTAAATATGAATTCAAACATAAGTTTAATGAACTATTTGTCAAAAGTCTTTCCTTATCTAGCCTTATCACAGATTAAGATTTAAACCATTCATATGAATTAAATATTTAGAAAAAATCATGAAATCTCGCTATGACCCCCTTCATAATGTACGTCGACTCTCACTGGACCCCTCCCCCAAATAACATACGCTTTCATACGCTTTTTACCTGACCCCTCCTCCCCCACCTCGTGCGTATGTACTTATTGAATGGCCCTAAGTTTAATACTAATCCATTTGATAATTCATAGAAAAGTTTCTCCAAAATAGGTGTAATATTATATTATGAGATATCATTACACCCTTCCACTGAATGTGACCAGTTTTACATGAAATCTTCGAACAGATATTTAATATTTATTATTTGAATTTGGTTTTAAGGAAAGGGAGAAAATCTTATAAAATTTAACATTTAGTAATATAGCCATAAACTTAAATTTCAAAGTTTAAATGTACTATATTATACATGAAATACTATTTTCAGTGATAACTTATCACTGATAAGATTTGTAGGACTTTTCAGATAAAATTAGAGGTTTCTAAACACAGAATAGAATCCATTCATTGTGTTTCAAAGGTGAGTAGCATGACCAATTAGTAATGCTATAAGTATTAGAAAATGTAACTATTTGTAAGCCATGGAACTCAATGGAATATATTTTACAATAAAACAACATTTTTATACAGATATTAACTAAAGAACTAGGCAAATAATCTACTAGTAATACAAATTCTATAAATAAATAAATAAATATAATTTAGTGCAGAATTAAGTTAATGCATTGCACAATTTAGTTAATTAGTGTATTGCTATTAAATTATTAGTGTATTTCTTTATTTTTATACATTTATTAAGCATTAGTTGATATCTTTATAAAAATGTTGCTCTATTTAAAAATATATTCTGTTTGTTGAAACCTCTAATTTTAGCTGAAAGATCCTGAAAATCTTATGACTGACTATTTGCATGATTAAGAAAGTTTTATTTTAAAACTCTGGATTATGTTTTAACTTGATGGTGTCCATTACTGTTTTCAATTTTTACCGATTATCTGCTTTATAATAAAAATGAATTCATTTATAGATATCACCAAAAGTGTTTTGATTCATAAGGCGATGTTTGACAGAATGCATTACGAAGATGAGGACAAATCATATTTATTCTATACGGGAAGACATATAAGATCCAATCAATTATATACATTGTTTAAGAAAAAACTACCAGGTGAGATCATTATCAAATGTTGCAAATATATAAAGATTAAAACGCACAAATCTATTGAGCGTATGAATGGATTTCGATGGGTTCGACCTCAAAATACCTACAACCGAAAAGACATAATCTCAAATAACTAAATTATCAGTGGATATAATTTTAATTTGATGTGGAATAGACGTGCCATAACCTAACCTATTCTAGCCTAAATTACGTTAAATAACCAATGGTCAGTTAGTGATTGGAGTTGTCATTTATGTTTAAAGTTATTATTTTTTTAGTTTCACTATTCACAATATATAATACTAAGAACTGAATTTTTCAGTCTTTTTAATTCTGTGTAAGTAGTGTACGTACCAATGAATGTAGCAGGGTATATTACAAATTGTTAATCATTTTATAACTAATCTCTTGTAAAATAATTTTTGATAAAGATATATCCATCAATTAATTTGAAAAAATATAAAATATCAAAACATTCATGCAAAATTCTTTTGACAATGACTCGTACTTCAACTGTAGGCCAAATGATTGTACACCAAATAACTTGAGGGTAAATGACTCGTAAGTCAATTGACCGAATACAGTTACATAAATACAATATACATATATAAAATATTAATTTAAAAATTGATAAATATCGATATATTTATTTACAGATAATATAAAAATGAGGGAATTATTGATTTCCATCAAAAAGTCATTTGATTTCAAATCCGATTATGCAGTTAAATGTTACAATTCATGGATTGAAAATAACGATGTATTCATTCAAACAGAGTTATGTTCACAAAGTCTATTGGATTTTATTAATAATAAAAACAAAATCTTCAAAAACGAGACCTCCGTTGACATGATTTGCATAGATTTATACATATCGTATGAATTACTGCGAGAACTCTTACAATGTGTTCAGTATTTACACCAAACCATAGACACTGACATTAATGTTTGGAAATATAATTTTCTAAATATTTTTATCACGAATAATTGGAGGAATGGTAGATTTATACAAGTCAAACAACTATTTGTCCTTAGTGAAAATAGATATAATATTGATAAACTTATAAATGATTTATTTAAAGGAATTTTAGTAAAGTAAGTGCAATTTTAATCAACTTTTATTTATTTGAAAATTAATTTTGTTATTTAAAAATTGTATTAATTTTTAGGAACATTTCAAATATGATAATAAATGTCAATAAGAGTAAAATTAAATTAAATGTCAATCAAACTAAAAGATTTATAAATAATTTGAAAAATAAGAAGAAATTGAAGGAAATGTTGAAAACTGATGAAATGAATAAATTGTTAGATATTTTCATATTTAATATCCGTATAACTAATGAAATGGTGAACACATTTCAGACACATATTCAATCATTAGCGAAAAATAAATACAATTTAATAAATGAGTATTTTTTGACTAAAATTATGTCAACCAATACATACACATCGGACACGGATTTAAACCCAACTGAGACGGCAATCAGTCACCCGATTGCAGTCAATCACGTATCGGACAAATTACGGAAAATTTTACTGAACTCTACTATCAATGAAAATGATTATAAATATTTTATTGACACAATCACTGAAAGCCAATATAAACATTCCTATAATATACTGATGCAAAGTAAACCAATTTGTATCACCCGAATGGATAATTCATATAAAGGTAAGAAATATAAAAACCAATTTTATTATATTTTAATAATTTTATACTTAGCCGACACATTTAATATGTCGTTAGTTAAAGTAATTCATGATGTTAATATTGTCTCACACTATATTGTGAGACATAAATTATCGAGACACGTGTGTTCGCTGTTCAAAATGAAAATACCAGGTAAAATATTTATGTTAATTTCATTTACGTTTATTTATATTGATTTTATATTTGTAGATGATGATATGAAAATGAATGATTTATTGATTGCCATCAAAATGTTATTTGATTTTAAGTCAGAATATTTGGTTGACTGTAATCATCCTTGGATTGAAGATAACTGTATATTCATTCAAACGGAGTTGTGTTCACAAAGTCTCGAGAAATTTATCGAAAGTAAAAATGAAATATTCATCGATCAGACCTCTGTTGACATGATTTGCATAGATTTCTACATATCGTATGAATTACTGCGAGAACTCTTACAATGTGTGCAGTATTTACACCAAACCATATGCACTGACATCAATGTATGGGAATATAATTTTAGGAATTTGTTTATTAAGGATAATATGTTTGTTTATAACGATGGTTGTATACCAGTCAACCAAATATTTGATGTTGAATGTACAGAATATAAACTTGGTGACATGTTATTTGATTTATTTGGAGAAATTTTATTTTATAAGTAAGTTATTTAAATCATAAATAATTTAATTTAATTTCTTATTTGAATTTTATTTCCAAATTGCATTAATTGTTAGGAATAATATTCCATTAAAAGTAGGAATAAATAAAATTATAGAATTTTTTAATGAGAAATGGGAGAAATTGAAGGACATGTGGGCAACGGATGTATTTAATAAAATTCAAGATATTTTAAGATTTATAAATAATTTGGAAAATAAGAAGAAATTGGAGGAAATGAACGAATTGTTAGACATTTTCTCCCATAATATTCGTATAACTAATGAAATGGTGAACACATTTCAAACACACATTCAGTCAATGGATAAAAATGAATACAATTTAATAAATGAGTATTTTTTGGATAAAATAATGTCAACCAATACACGGGCATGTGTATTCTCAACTGAAAATGCATGGGTTGAGAAGTACTATGAATTGTCATTCAATTTATTATCAATGCGTGACTCAACACCATTACCACCACTACCGTCCCTCTCATTAGCCGATATAATTGATTTCTGGAGTGATGTCAGCGACGATGATATCGATCCGGAAGTGCTGTACGAGTCGGACGATGACAACCACTGTATAGGACTTTATGAGAAACAACAGTCGCTCATAAATGGGACGAATGGTTCGACACCAGGGGTTAGCGGGTGTGAGGGCTCACCACACGTCGGGTACACTTGTATTGTCGGTGCAGTCAATCAAATACCGATCAACAGAGAAATGCCGAATAATTATGATTTCAAACAATTTATCAGTCATTGGTTTCGGGGATAAGATATAACTCATAAATATAGATTATAAGATTAATTTATTTTGTAAGGTTTGTAAGTTTAATCAGAAGTTCATTAGACTCCAGGTCAAATGTTTAACTAAACAAAGCATTCAAATATAAATTACAACAAATTAAAAAATTAAGCACTAAAAACAATTTAATAAATTAATCAAATATGTAGCTGTATAGGAGTATTGAATGTACAGTACTTTAGTAAACAATATACAGTACTATAGTATATCTAATAGTTTGGTTATTTCCTAATAGTTAAGTTTCAAATATATTTCCAACCAATTAAATATCAATTTTTCTAATAAATCTTTCAAAAAATTCAATAATTCATTAACTTTTACCACAGAATTAGCGCTAAATTCTAACAATTTATGATTTATATAATTAGAAATATCTCTGAATAGTAAGCTTGGTTCTAACCTAGGTATTTAAATAATTTATGATTATAACCAGAAATGAGTAACTATAAATTAAAAGCCAACATTTTTAATTAATTTTGAGATTTAATTAAAAACACACACATTTACTATATAGATAATTAAAATAAAAAATAATTCTTAATTAAAATTGTTCCAAAAATACTAAAAATGCTAATAAAAGTGATGCTATTATTTGTGATAAATAATTTGAAATACAACAACAATGGTGCTTGTTTCTAGAGTGCAAGGTATATTTGAATTGATATTGTTTACTTTATTAATTACATTAGTTTAATAAGAATATATAGAATATATTGTACAGTAATATAAATTAATTTATAAATTAAAATGTAATTAGCTATAATTCATTAATTCTAGCCGATTATTAATAAAATGATAATTATTTTTAATATATTTTGTGCTAGGTGATACATTGGACGAGTGTTTATCAGCATGTGAGGGTGAATTTTATACTCATCCCAAATATTGTGGTAAAGATTGCGATGAATCACACAATGACTTCTTAAGTAATTGTCAAAATAAAGCCCAATAAACGCCCAAAAAGGAGCATGATGTTATTTGTTACAAAGCCCAAAATTTATTAACACTATATATTATTGACTAAACATTGTACTAGTATAACTTTATTTAATAATTTTATTGATAAAATGCTATTGTGATATGTGTCCTATTGTGAATAATAAATAATTTATTTTATTTAAAAAACAATTACTATTAAAATAAAAGTATATTAAAATCTTTGAATTTTGTTTAAAACAAAATTTGGTAGAAATTGTATTTTGTGATTGATAATTAATTGCATTTTATAACAAGTAACATTACTAATAATTTTTCAAAAGAACTTGGACATACTCAGGTCCGGCTTAGGACTAAACTAGTTGACTATTGAACAAGGTGCTATTTTATTTATTTTGTACAGGATAGCCAATTTTTATATTCGATTGTTTGTTTTGTATTAATAATAAAAATTATTAATTAATAATTGTTTTATTTTATAAATTTCTCTGATTGTTAAAGGAATATTGTTTCAAGTACAATATAATAAATTATATCACAGTATTGAGTATGATATCATTAACACAGCAATAGTATTAATAAAACTTTTTATTGTTTATTTAATGGATGACAACCAGATGTCACAAACCTGTGCTTAACAATAATCATGTTTTTGTCTCAAATCTGTAGTTATCAAAAACAAAGCAAGTTTTTGTTAATAAATAATCATTTGGTCTAAAAACTTTATTTTTTATTTTCTATGAGTTATTGATTTTAATAATTATTATCAATAATATTATAAGCTAAATATTTCTGCTTTACTAACATTTTAATTTTGAATTTAAAAATTTGTTTATATTTTTTGACTAGTTAAATGGTATATGTTATATTCTAATTAAAACATTTTATTTTATAAGTTTGTGTGAATTCTTATTTTGAAATATTAAATGAAAAGTTATTATATTTAATTTTTTATATTTATTAATATAATGTTTACAATTTTAAATAATTATAAAATTTGTGATAAAATACCACAACATCTTATACAAGAAATTAAATTATTTTATGTTTTCGATGACTCTGAAGGACATAACATACTGTTTGTGACATTTGGTGATATGGTGTAAGGATTGGGATCTAATAGTGAGGGTCAGCTCGGGTTAGGACACAACACACCATTTGAAACACCACAACAAGTGACAGAATTATGCCATCAAAATATAGAGGTTTTAACGGTTTAACAGAAAAAGAGAAACAAAATGTTTTGATTGAAACCCAAATTCTTGTGGAACTTCGGTCAGAGTTTGTGATTCAATACTACTATTCATGGATTGATGACAAAGACAATCGTCTTTCAAATGGAGTTATGTTTCGATAATTTGAAAATTGTTTTGCAAATCAAGAAATCATTTTTTAATGAATTAATATCTAGTTGTGAATTATATATATCTTTGGAAATATTTCGTGAACTCACAGAATGTGTGCAATATTTGCATGAATCGAATCCACAGATCATTCACAGAGACCTCAAACCGGATAATGTGTTGATTTCAATGGACGGACGCATAGTTATGTGACTTATTTGAGTTATGTGATAATTGCATATATTGGAGCAAAGATTTTTAATTTTGATACAAAGTATATAATGTTCGGGAATTATAATTTAATTTTAAAATGTCAAATCTTTTATCAAATATATAAGTAAGTTTTATTAATAGCAATATTTATCTCTAGGATTAATTTACTTGGAAAATACAATAAAAACATAATAGATATTATGCATAAAATGAATGCTTTATTGGTGTCAATGAGTGTTAATAAGTAGATTGTATTAGAATTATAATGTAGATCTGGTGATAAAATTAATGCAATTGTGGACAAACAAATTATTGAAACCAATTTAAAATCATTTGATTATTACTATCACATGAATTGCAAATAACACTATATACGATTTCAACAAATGTTTAGCAAAATAGCAGCAAGCATTAGCAGCTTTATCACTAGGTGCTGCTTTGATTGAAGTATTAGAACAACCATTAAAAATTAGACAGAGAATATCGATTTGCTTATAAATTTTATCAAGAACTACTTAATCTTTTTGAAGCTAGTGAACTAAGTGAGTCTGATGTTTCTAAACCAGAAGTAGAGTTTATTAAAACAACAAACTTCTTTCCGAGAGAAAAATACATCAAACATGTTAAACTAAATGGTTACAGATTTGCGCAATAACGAATTAAACTTATTTTTACCCCTAGAATCGTAAGATATAATTAACCTTTAAAATATTTTTTGTATTTTTTATTAAAATCTTTCATATTGTTTATTTTTTTATTTTCATTATTATTTTCAGAAGAATCCATAAAAGTTATCATCTTTTGTTGGTATGAAGATGAAATATTATTTATATCTTTTGGTTCTAATATATTGTTATAAAAATAATACATAATCAAATAATCGTTTTTAGGAAGATATAAATTTATAAATCCATCTATAAGTATTTTCTTCCATTTTATATTAAACAACTTAACAAATTCATTACCTTTAAATATTAATCCATTTTGACAAGCATATTTGAATTATATGTATTTTATTAGGAATCTTTTTTGTAGAAGAAATAAAATAATTATTTTCTTTATCTTTTAATATAAAACAATTTATGTTTTCTGCATTTATATATAATAATAATTTAATAATTTAGTAACTCAGTAATATAGTAATTTGATAACTTAGTAATTTAGTAATTTAATTATTCAGTATTTTAATCATTTATTAATTTAATAAAAAAAATAAATATAATTTTTATATATAATTTCATTTAATTACTGAGTTCCCAAATTCCTAAATTACTAAATTACTAAATTATTTTTGATATTATAAATGAATAATCAGATAAAAAGATTTATACCATCTAATGATGAATTAGAAGGTATATATAATATTATATCAAATGTACCAGAATTTAAAGAAATGATACAGAATGATGATTCTAATCTAGAAACAATCATAAATGCGATAACATAAAATCTTTAAATGGAAATATGAAAACTATAATTAAACATTTTTTTATTGTATTACAGAAAACAAATATAGCTTATAAAATATATAAATATTCTAATTTTAGAAATAAAAAAATTATAGAAAAATTATTAAAAAACAAGCAGAAAAACATAATGATAATTCTGGATTAGAAGAATTAAATAATGTTTTCTACAATGATTGTTGAAACAAAAAATAATAAACCATTATCAAAATATATGTCAAATACATTAAGAAATATTAATTTTCATGATGATTTTAAACTTATTTTTGATGTTGAAGGTAAACAAACATACTGATAAAGAATTAAAAGATATGAAATCTAGTAGAAAAGGTCCAACTTTTAAAAATATAGAAAAAATAACTACAGTTAATGTTCCATCTCTTAAAAATGGTGCAGAAATTATTAAAAAATAAACATATATTTTAATCCTTTAATGACATTACCACATTAAGTTATTAATAAAATAACTATTTTTATTTTTATTTAATAGTTGCGAAATGTTTGATTTCCTTTTATCGTTTCCAGATATGAATAGACATATTCGTAGTTGTCTATATTGAATTGACAACTTTTCGTTGGCAAACAATTGTGTTATTCCCTGTACAGGGGTCTATATACCACCATTGACCTTTATTTCTCGGCAGTAGGTGAATACATTTTCTTCCCTTTGGCGGTACATTATTATACCATTTTGTATAGTCAAATGGTGAGCCATCAGCCCATTTCCATTCATTATCTACTAATTCGGCTCCAAGCCAAATATCAACATCAACATCATAAATCCAGCTTGCAAAGATAGCGTTTTCTTGTTCAGAGTGAATAGAAACAGCAGTTGTGTTGT
>CAJPVJ010003771.1:0-10501 GCA_905397405.1 Oppiella nova | reverse complement strand
GTGGCCAACAGTCCGGGTTTGGAGGACCTAATGGTGGCCAACAGTCCGGGTTTGGTGGGCCTAATGGTGGCCAACAGCCCGGGTTTGGAGGACCTAATGGTGGCCAACAGCCCGGGTTTGGAGGACCTAATGGTGGACAATAAATTAAGGTTGGCTGTTTAAATAACAGTTTAAACCTTATAATAAACCGTGGTATCATTAATATCAATACAGTTATTATCTATTTAAAGTATTCTTGTTTCTGATTTATACAAATTTAAAATATAATTAATCTTGTAAAATTCTCTAAAATAAAATAATAAATGAAAGGCTATGCAGGTAATAATATTTTTTAATTAAGTTAAGAGTGACTTAAATATACCAAAACTTTAAACAATAAGATCACAGGTTGCTTGATAAAATGATATTCATATTTTTACAGTTTTTGTTATTATACTGTACTAATTTTAATTGAATATTCATATTAATTGTATATTTATTCTTATCGTAGTTGGTAGATAAATATTTTCACGGTTGTTTATAGTAAACATTTTCTAAATGAAAATTGTTCACAAATAAAATATTTATCATATAAAATTATGAAATATAAAATAAATTCAATTAGGTGAAATTGATATTTATAAAATTATATTCAACAATATTGTATTAATTACTAAGTCGATAACATTATATTGAGCCAAATTTAATAATTTATATATTTTTACAGTTTACAGTTTTTAATTAATTTTAATCATTGTAAATTGTCTATTATCTTAAATTAAACAAAACTTAATCAATTAAAAATCAACTTAATAGATACTTGTTAAATATTGATAAATGCTAGTTTGTTCTAGTTCATTCTAGTTTAATAAGAAAAACTGAAAACAAAATAAACAAAATTAAAAATATTTTTAAAAAACCTGATAAACTTATCATGAGTCCATGAAATATATTTATTTAAATCTGTTATCAATTATCAATAATATTTTGCGAAACATGTATCAGTTGACTCATAAGTAAACATTTATCAATAAAAATTACAACTAATCCACCATATTTAATAATTTTGTATAAAACCTATCCAACACATTTATGTAACATACAATACAATTCATTTAGCATAATAATCATCAGTAGTATATTGTATTAAAATGTATAAAATAACATTAGTAATAATTTTTATTTTATTAACATGTAAGTATACTATTTACCCATACAAGCTCTATCTAACAATTGTATTTATAAATTAATTCACAATGACCTAGGTTCACTTGGTTATGAATCGGCAACTATTCAGGACATTATGATCCGTAAGAATGACAATAAGCCCATTGTATTCACACGTAAACCACACGCGGTGGTAGTCACTGAATCTGACCTGGATGATGGGTATACGCTACGCAAAATTAATTATACTGGATAATCTACTGTAGTTACATAATAAACATTAAACATGGTTAAACATCATGCATTAAAATATATTGTATTTATGATTATTTAATAATTACTAAATTATAATTAATTAACTTTGTGAATATAATGTACATCTATACAATAAACATGATTTAATTTATTATAGTTGATTATTTGGTAAATGCCAATTTAATTTGTTAATTTTTGTAACAATAATAAAGTCTATATAAATATAAAATGCCCAATATTATACTATTGTTAATTATTTTGCAGATTTTCAGTTTAATTAAAATAAAATAATAAATAGTATAAAATAAGAATGTATTAGGTTCCCCAAAATATTATCTAAATAAATGATAGGTAATATTTAATTATATACAAAAGTAAAATTACAGTTTTAAGCAAAAAATTAATTATTTAATTAAATATTCTGGTTTGTAGGCATTAGTTTATTTTATTGATTAGGTCCTATTGTATTTTATATGATGTAATTAATAATTGATTGTTATTAGTAATAACTTATTACTGATATTAAATCAAACTTTATTTGATCTCTATCAACAAAATGTTGGTTTAAAGACAAATGATCGTCTACATGCATAAAAGGGTTATTTATTTTTCAATTCAAACTGTATATATAACATAATCATTGCATTTATAGTATCAAATATTGTTTATTACTTTGAGAAATACAATGATTATGTTATATATACAGTTTGAATTGAAAAATAAATAACCCTTTTATGCATGTAGACGATCAATTATTAATTATGCCCTTTTAAATAAATAAATAAATAAAGTATCAACTCGTTTAGTTAAAGTCAAACATTTATTTAAATTAAATATTTAGCACATAGACTGAATTTTGATTATGTTTGCTATATTTATATCAACATAGATTTTTGTAATATTTTTAATATTTTGATTAATTAAATTATTAAATAAATAATATTATATTTACTTTAAAATGAAATGTTTAATATAGAAAATAACAAATATTATAGAATTCATTTTAATTAAAAATGTTTTTAACATTTAATAAGCTTTTTAGACACTATTTTTAAATAAATATTTAATTTTAATAATAAAATTTTATTAAGTTTTTTATTTTATTACTTGAAATATTCTGAACTAAAAAATAATTAGATATGAAATTTGAAAAATATCAAATACTTTTAATACGGTATACAATACTTTTATATATTGATACTTTAATATTAATATAATTTATCGTCGATGAAATATCCTTAAACTAAACTCAGATTATCTCATTGATCATATGCTAGTAAAACATAATACAAATAATGGGTCACAAAACAAACTAATATTTTGACTAACTTTGACAATCTATAAAATAATGACAATTTTTAAAAATTAAACGTTTGATTGATTTAAAATACATAATAAATACCCTGTCCACAAAAACTGCCAGTACAATTGTATTGTTATAGGTACTCGATTGTGAGTACTGATTGTTTTGGTTTAATTTAATACAAAATTTCTGGTTTCCAATCATTTGATAAAAACAGTGTTAATAAAAGTGTTTATAAAGTTTATACAGGTTAGGATACTTAGGAAAACGAATAAATAATATTTGAACTTGCTTAAATAAGGTCTTGGTGAAACATTTATTTTAATTAAATATTTAACCCATATACTGCATTTTCTCTATAAAATGCGCTATATTTATTATTATATAAGTTTTATTAATAATTTTATTATAAATTTAATGAATTAAATCTGAGAAAGCAATACGAAACTGAGTCTCCAAAAAATACGAAATCCATTAGTTTGGAGACTCATTTCGTATTGCTTTCTCAGAAATAAACAATATTACTTAAATTAGTTTCAAATATGCGTATAATTAAATATTGATTTTAATGTTACCAAATATTATTTAGATGTTTTTAATCCTTTGTTATTCAATGTGTTTGTATTCATATTTATTTTAAAACGTAATGTTAAAAAATAAAATTTATATTTAATAAATTTTTAAATATATCATATAACATAAAATTATTTACTTAAATTGAATTTAAGTAAACGATTATGGTAATAAAAATATTAAAGTTTAGAATATATTTTATCTTATTACTACAATGTACATTAAGATTTTTAATGAATTAGCGGGTTGGCGTATTTTTAAGTTGCCACAATATCACAAAAATAATAACGCTTTTAAAGCAATGCTCAAAAATTAAACTTAGTACACATAATACATAACCAATAATTAATATAACAAAACATATTAACAATTGCTTAATACTTAATGCAATTCTGTGGACTTCACTATCATAATCAGTCAAATGATTTCTATTATTCACATTAAAATTGTTCATATTATCCATAAATTTTCTATGAATGACATGTTTATTATACTCATGCCTTGCGATACCCGACTCGTATAAACGCATCAAGCTAACAAATAAACAGTCAACATTACTTGAAATAGATATTTGTTAATATTTATGTAATAATCAAACATTTGTTTAAATGTATGTTTAAATTCCTTATCCACTGATTTTCTCATAGGAATGCCATGCAAATGAATATCGTTTGTTTCTCTCGATGCCATCAAATCATAGTTAGAGTAGTGGTTAATAAGAGTCTTTACTTTATTCAAAGTTGTAATCAAAACCGCATTTTTATGAATGATATCTAATATAGTGTTCAATCGAAATAATTCGTTGAATTCAATGTATTTCAAACGGTTCACGAGTTGCTTGTATTTCTAGTAATTGAGTAATAAATTATAAGTAGTAATATTTTATTATATGAATTAAAAGATTTCAAAAAGCATATGACAATTTCTTTAGCAAACATCGTGCAGTTTTTACTCTTACAAATACTCATATATAACGTTCATGTTTTCATTAATATTTTCTCTAATAAATACATCAGTTTATACACGAAGGGCTGAAAATTAATTTGTATAAAACGTTAACATTATATATGAGTATTTGTAAGATTAAAAACTGCACGATGTTTGCTAAAGAAATAGTCATATGCTTTTTGAAATCTTTTGAATCATATTATAATTATTAGTATGTTATAATTATTATAACAAGTTAATTGTATTTTAAGTTCATTTAATGCTATAATATAATAATTTAAAATAATATCGCCATTTAATTATAGTGTAAAAATAAATATAATTATAAATACAGCTTTTAATAGAGTTTCATGATTTGAATGTCTGACAACCATTATATGGATGTCCTGTCTGTCAATCAACTGTTGAATGGATTCTATTTTAAAAGTATGTCTCGACACTTCCAGTGCCTGTAAATCGCTTTCAAAATAATTTATTAATATAAACGATCCTATTAACCAACTGATTATTAAATATTTATTATGACCATGTTTAATATGAATTCCTATTTATAAACGCCTATATTATTTGGCAATAAATTTAATATTTTTCAAAACTTCAAACCTTGCGTTAGAAGTAAACTAAAATAATCGAAAAATGTTTTCCGACCATTTATGCCACAAATCGTAATGTAAGTCAATATAATTAGTATCCAAACATCGAGTTTAAAGGTTGTAAATATATTAAACAAATTGTTATCAGGATAGTATTTTGGTGAACTAAGTACTGCCAAATGCGATGAGCCGGGATAAAGGTACGGAAACTGAAATACAGTGGCTCTTTGGCTATCATAAACAAATGATGCCAGGATCAAATCAGATTCCTATTGTCGAAATGGCGAAAGTTATATAATGTATAAATATTACTTTGATATATAATACTGTATATGACATTACATTTCTATATAAGTGACCGATAGTACCATCCCATGACCCGTCAGGTAATTGATGTCCTGGCTTATTATTGAAATTAAAAACCACCCTAACAGTTTATTTAATCCACAAATCTTAATTATATAAATTAAATTATAATAATTATAATAAAAATATCCAAACCTTTTACCATATTTACTATTAAGTATTTTTATTAAATACAATAATAAATCGCAAAATAAACTTAAATTCTTGGTGACTTTAACAATCTATATAATTATATAAAACATAAAAATAATTGTTTGTTTCAAAATTATAATAATTAATAAATACCCCGTCCACATAAGTTGAAACTATAATTACGTTATTATAGCCACCAGATTGTGAATAATAATTAGTTTCATTTAATTCAATGCAAAACCTTTCACTTGCATTTATTGACAATTATTAATTATGCCTTTTTAAATAAATAAAGTATCAACTTGCTTAGTTAAAGTCAATTATTTCAATTAAATATTTAGCACATATACTGTATTTTGGCTATGTTTGCTATATTTATATCAATATAGGTTTTTGTAATAATTTTAATATAAATTTAATAAATTAAAGTATTAAATAAATAATATTACTTAAAAAATTTCTAAAATAATTTTCAATATGCATATAATTAAATATTGATCTTAATGTAGGACTGCCACCTATTTTCATAGTCCGGGAGGACAAATTGCCAGAATTGAGACAGGTCAGGAGGACATTGGGACTACAAATATTAATTTATAATTTTGTCTTCTGTACTCATAATAGTATAAGAAACTATTGTTTTAATTTTTAAAACACTTGTTATTGTTTCCGAACAATGATTTCACAGTTTTTATAAATATTTTATATTCACATCAACAGTAATATTAAATATATTTTCAAACTTAACTAAGAATCAAATTAATATTTAAGTTATTTTAGCAATTATCTCTGGACATTACATTGTCCTCCTGAGACCCTCGGGAGGACTGTTTTTTGAGGGGCCGATTGGAGGACAATCCTCCAATTGGAGGACGGGTGGCAGCCCTATCTTAATGCTATAAATTATTACTTAATTCTCTTCAATTCTTTGTTATTTAATGTTTTTTTTTGCTTTTCTTATTTACTTTAAAACGAAATGTTTAATATAAAAATTAACAAATATTATAGAATTCATTTTAATTAAAAATGTTTTTAACATTTAATAAGCTTTTTAGACACTATTTTTAAATAAATATTAATTTAAGTTATAATAAAATTTTAATAAGTTTTTACTTTATTACTTGAAATATTCTGAACTAAAAAATAATTAGATATGAAATTTGAAAAATATCAAATACTTTTAAATACGGTATACAATACTTTTATATATTGATACTTTACTATTAATATAATTTATCGTCGATGTAATATCCTTAAACTAAACTCAGATTATCTCATTAATCATGGCAGTAAAATATAATACAAATAATGGGCCACAAAGCACAATAATATTTTGACTAACTTTGACAATCTATAAAATGATAATTTTTAAAAATTAAACGTTTAAAATAATAATAAATACCCTGTCCACAAAAGCTGCCAGTACAATTGTATTGTTATAGGTACTCCATTATGAGTACTGATTGCTTTGATTTCATTCAATACAAAATTTCTGGTTTCCAATCATTTGAGAAAAACAGTGTTAATAAAACTGTTTATAAAGTTTATACAGGTTAGGATACTTGGGAAAACGAATAAATAAATAAATAATGTTTCAACTTGCTTAAATACGGTCTTGGTCAAACATATATTTTAATTAAATATTTAACACATATACAGTGATGTGCACCAGAGACAGTACTAGTTTAATTTTGGAGCTAGTACACTCAAACCTTTGTTAGCAATGAATTATATCTAAAATTTTAATAGATTAAATAAGTGATTAGTGTGCTAAAAGTAATTTTCACGTACCAAAATTAAACTAGTACTGTCTCTGGTGCACATCCCTGTACTGTATTTTTGTGCTATATTTATTATAATATAAGTTTTCTTTATATTTTTATTATAAATTTAATTTATTTTGAATAATATTTTTAAATCTGAGAAAGCAATACGAAATTGAGTCTCCAAAAAAATACGAAATGCATTATTTTGGAGACTCATTTCGTATTGCTTTCTCAGATATAAACAATATTACTTAAATTAGTTTCAAATATGCGTATAATTATATATTGATTTTAATGTTACCAAATATTATCTAAATGTTTTTTAATCATTTTTTATTTAGTGTGTTTGTATTTATATTTATTTTAAAACGGAATGTTAAAAATAAAATTTATATTCAACAAATTCTTATTATTTCATATAACAATATTATTTGCTTAAATTGAATTTTTATAAACGATTATGGTAATAAAAATATTAAGGTTTAGAATATATCTTATTACTACAATGTACATTATGATTTTTAATGAATTAGCGGGTTGGCGTATTTTTAAGTTCCCACAATATCACAAAAACAATAACGCTTTTAAAGCAATGCTCAAAAATTAAACTTAGTACACATAATACATAACCAATAATTAATATAACAAAACATATTAACAATTGCTTAATACTCAATGCAATTCTGTGGACTTCACTGTCATAATCAGTCAAATGATTTCTATTATTCACATTAAAATTGTTCATATTATCCATAAATTTTCTATGAATAACAAGTTTATTATCCTCATGCCCTGCGATACCCGACTCGTATAAACGCATCAAGCTAACAAATAAACAGTCAACATTACTTGAAATAGACATTTGTTATTTTTTATGTAATAATCAAACATTTGTTTAAATGTACGCTTAAATTCCTTATCCACTGATTTTCTCATAGGAATGCCACCCAAATAAATATCGTTTGTTTCTCTCGATGCCATCAAATCATAGTTAGAGTAATGCTCTATAATAACCGTCACTCTATCTAAAGATGTAATTAAAACCGCATTTTTATGAATGATGTCTAATATAGTGTTCAATCGGAATAAATCGTTGAATTCAATGTATTTCAAACGGTTCACGAGTTGCTTGTATTTCTAGTAATTGAGTAATAAATTATAAGTAGTAATATTTTATTATATTATAATAATTAGTATGTTATAATTATTATAACATGTTAATTGTATTTTAAGTTCATTTAATGCTATAATATAAAAATTTAAAATAATATCGCCATTTAATTATAGTGTAAAAATAAATATAATTATAAATACAGCTTTTAATAGAGTTTCATGATTTGAATGTCTGACAACCATAATATGGATGTCCTGTCTGTCAATCAACTGTTGAATGGACTCTATTTTAAACGTATGTCTCGACACTTCCTTTGCCTGTAAATCGCTTTGAAAATAATTTATTAATACCAACGATCCTATTAACCAACTGATTATTAAACATTTATTATGAGCATGTTTAATATGAATTCCTATTTATAAACGCCTATATTATTTGGCAATAAATTTAATATTTTACAAAACTTCAAACCTTGTGTTAGAAGTAAACTAAAATAATCGAAACATGTTTTCCAACCATTTATGCCGCAAATCGTAATGTAAGTCAATATAATTAGTATCCAAACATCGAGTTTAAAGGTTGTAAATATTTTAAACAAATTGTTATCAGGATAGTATTTTGGTGAACTAAGTACTGCCAAATGCGATGAGTCGGGATAAAGGTACGGAAACTGAACTGCAGTGGCTCTTTGGCTATTATAAGCAAATGGTGCCAGGATCAAATCAGATTCCTATTGTCGAAATGACAAAAGTTATATAATGTATAAATATTAATTTGATATATAATACTGTATATAACATTACATTTCTATATAAGTGACCGATAGTACCATTCCATGACCCGTCAGATAATTGCTTTCCTGGCTCACTATTGAAATTAAAAACCACCCTAACAGTACAATTAATCAGTAAGTTTTAATTATATAAATTAAATTATAACAACTATAAATAATTATTATAAAAATATACAAACCTTTTACCATATTTACTATTAAGTATTTTTATTAAATACAATAATTGATGGCAAAGTAAACTTAAATTCTTGGTGACTTTAACAATCTATATAATTATATAAAAAGTAAATATAATTGTTTGTTTCAAAAGTAAAATAATTATGAAATACCTCGGTCACATATGCTGTAACTATAATAGCGTTTTTATAGCGAATCAATTGTGAATAATTATTACTTGTGTTTAATTCAATGCAAAACCTTTCACTTGCATTCATTCACAATTATTAATTATACCCTTTTAAATAAATAAATACCGTATCAACTCGTTTAGTTAAAGTCAAACATTTATTTTAATTAAATATTTAGCACATATACTGAATTTTGACTATGTTTTCCATATTTATATCAATATAGGTTTTTGTAATATTTGTAAGATTTTGATTAATTAAATTATTAAATAAATAATATTACTTTAAAATATTTTCTAAAATTATTCTCAATATGCATATAATTAAATATTGATCCTAATGCTATCAATTATTACTTAATTTTTTTCAATTCTTTGTTATTTAATGTTTTTTGTTTTCATATTTACTTTAAAATGAAATGTTTAATATAAAAACTAACAAATATTATAGAATTCATTTTAATTAAAAATGTTTTTAACATTTAATAAGCTTTTTAGACACTATTCTTTAAATAAATATTAATTTAATTTATAATAAAATTTTAATAAGTTTTTTACTTTATTACTTGAAATATTCTGAATTAAAAAATAATCAACTAATCATTAAAATAAATATTAAATTTGAAAAATATCAAATACATTAAAATACGGTATACAATACTTTTATATACTGATACTTTAATATTAATATAATTTATCATCGTTAAAATATCCTTAAACTAAACTCAGATTATCTCATTGATAATGCTAGTAAAACATTAATTTCTCAAAAATCAAACATAGCCCGGATAATAAATGACCAATTAATAAAATAACAAAACATATTAATAAATGCTGCATGCTCAAAACAAATCTATTAAATGTTGCGTTATCGAGAACATTGAAATCATAACCATTATTAACATTAAGATTCTTCATACTATCCAATAATATGTTATGATTGACGAGTTGTTTGTATTTATGTCTCTCGACACCCGACTCACATAAACGCCTCAATCTATACAAACAGCGAGTGTTTTAAAATTTTTAAATATTTTTCAAAAAAATTAAATATGTTATTAATATTAATTAACAAACATTTGCTTGAATTTGTCAACAAATTCCTTGTTTAAGGTCTTTCTCAGCGGTATATTATAAACATAATAATCGTTTGTATCTCTCGATGC
>CAJPVJ010003770.1:0-10504 GCA_905397405.1 Oppiella nova | reverse complement strand
GGAGTCCGAATATGTAATTTATATTGTCCTGTGACCTCGGGTTCGGGCACAGTGACCACTTTTATCGGGTAAAAATTTCATAATAAATATGACCATGTGATATATCAATTGAATAGAGATTTTAACATAGAATACGATGGTGTATGTAAAAATTCTATAAACTCTAGCAATACTGCAAATAATGTCGAATTTATTACAAAAAATGTAACAAATCGATTTTTCTTTTAAATATTTTAAACCCCTATCACCAATCCGACCTCCACCAAAACCCCCACCCAACCCCCTACCCGACATCCTCCACACCAAAAACAACCCCAGAAACCGACCTCTACCAATAATCCCCCCAATCCGACCTCCTCCACCAAATGCCGCCGACGAAATACCTACTCTTGTCCCTCCAATTCCACGCAGACATCATTTGGCTTCTCCCAGACGGCTTCACCATTTTGCTCCCAGCAAAAGACCTGCGACAATTATCGTAAATGTTCATAAGTTCGAGGGAAACGTCGGCGCTATTTGGAGTATGAGAAATACCCATTTTCTCCAAAAAGCGCCGGCGTTTCTCTCGAACAAATGTCCGGATTTCCGCTTTTTTGTCCCCACATAGGGAGTGACGGGGAGTTTCCTGGCTTCCCTCCACAGCCGGGACAAGACCATTGAAGTTCTCGTCCCGGTTGTGAAGTTCCGCAAGGGTCCATTCCACGGGTCCGGCCCTGATCAACGGATTCGACACCCGTGGAAGGCCGAATCCGACGCTGGTCTCCTCCTGAGACAGGAGGCATTCCAGTAGAGGATTGAGGATCCACTAGAGCCCTGGGGTCCAGCTCTGAGTGGTCCTTTTCAAATTGAGGGTTTGATGCCATAGTTGTCATAAAACGAGGATTTAAAAAATGTAATGAAGTTAACCATTATAATTTTTCATAGCCTAATTTAATAGAATATAAAAAAATATTAATAAATTATTATTATTCTTACAAAAATAACGTCAATTTTATAAACAAATACGTCATTTAAGTAAAATTTTGTAAAATTTAGCATTATTCCTTAATTTGATTAAATAAACAATTATTTATTTGAATTCCTCATGTACGAATTGGTCAGAAAAATAATTTAATTTGTTAAAATCTATTGAGAATTAAGAAAATAAAGCACCTATTTTAATCTATTTAAATCCCCCTAGCGGCTAAACCGTTCTATGAAAGTTGCTTATTTTTACATATGTTATATATTTTAATGACCACTAAGAGATTAGCTAATAAAATTGACCTGGAGAGCTGATTAATTAACCCATAGACCGAGAAACATCCTCCTTTGTGATAATTTTGATGAATCTGTAAAACATAAGGATTTTGATTTGCCCTAGATTAGTTATTTCTCAAGATATCTTAAAGGTTTAAAATGCTAAATTTATCTCCTGTTGAAGCATATTTTGATGGTCTAATCGGATTTAATCTTATTCTTTGTTATCTTTATTTTATTCAATATTCTTAAATACTGGGCCTCCCTGTTCCAAATTGATGCATTTACTATAGAAATCCCAATAGACGGGTTCAATCATTTTTTATGCTCTTTCTAAAGACGTGTCGTTTGTTTTTCTAGGACTGATAGTTTTTGCTGTACATAAAAGCTACCTGTGCCGAGCTACCGGTGCTCTAATAAAGTAGTCTCTTTCGGAGAATACATAAAAGCAAAAACCATAGTTGAGGTTCAAAAATATTTTTGATACCTATATTGGTCGTTGAGAATTTAATTTTTAAGCTGCAAAATTTACCTCGCAAAACTTTTGACGAAACCTAATATTACTATACTACCTGTGCTAAGTTTGACAAACAAACTCATATACAATTAAATATTATTTAATGATAAGATCATAAATTATGATTCATAATCACACTGTAATAATTTAAGTAATTTAAGTATTTCATTATACTAATAATGTTCACAAAATTTTATGAATGTAACCAATTTGGTCTGGTATAATCTATTGCATAACACAATGTACTTTATATCTATAAATAGAAAATATTATATATTTATAAGCAAATGTATATTTCTAAATACATAATCTTATAATTAAATGTTTATCAAAATATAAAAATTAAAACATTTTATTAACTTCAAAATATCATGAATTTTGTATTAAATTCACACATGTGATAATTATTTTCTTAAATGTATTGAATTTAAATTTATAGAAAGTACAGTATTAACAAAAACAATGATAACAACTGGTGGGCAGTGTGACCAACCGTCCTCTATTGGAGAGGACAGTCCTCGATTTAGGGTGTCTGTCCTCTGTGCTTTAAATGAAAAATAGTGGACATTGAATGTCCTTTATTTATGAAAATTGTAAAATGCCTTATTTAGAAAAATAATTGCAACATAAAACTGTTATGTAAATTGCATTTCACATTATAATCATAATAAAATACATTATCATTTAACTAAGTTTCATTTAAGTGCAGCAAATTTATATGAATATATGTAAAAAAACTAATGACAAAATTAGTCATAAATTTCTGGTGTTAGTGAGATCAGCAGAAAAAATATTTTCAAAAAATTGTAAGTTAATTCCACTATAAAATATGTTGTCCACTATTTGTCCTCTATTTATTCAATTATTTTATCAAAATGTCCACTAATTACGCAACTTGAGTTGGTCACACTGCTGGTGGGCCCTAACAACGGCTAACCCTTAGGATCATATTCATCACTAATTTTTGGTAAGACTGTAGCTATCAGTGGTGTCCATCCTGTCCCTGATTTATTGATATTAATTTCCGAAATAGTTTTCTCTGATAAGTACTCGCAATAGAAATAATATCTCTTTCTATTCAATGATTGAGTGTGTGCTTCAAATGTAGAAATCATTTCATTAGTTACGCGGATATTATGCGCGAAAACATCATTGATTTCACTCAATATATGGGTTGCAGTCGTGTTTCCTTTGGATGGCTTCAAAAAGTCACGAATATTATTGATGTTTATTCCCATACTTGTTGGAAAGTTATTCCTAAATCATGGTGATTCATTTTAAATTAATTTATGGTGTTTAAAACGGTCTTATGTCATTTGACCTACAAATATTCAAAATTGTAGCTTTTCCCTCATTCAATCCAGTACTAAAAAATAAACTCAAAAATAGTTTATTAAGTAGTTCTAAATATTTATGTTATTTATGGATGAAATTATTTAACTATCCTAACTTTACCTAAAAATGTTTACATAAAATAAATAATGCGTGAGTTTGTAGGTCAAATGACTGAATACCTTTTAAAACATAACTTACCTGTTCAAAATTGATTCAAATAAATGTGAAATAAATTCCCTAGTCGATTTATAATAGCCATCCACTCCATTAAAATGATTTAACATGTTCAGTTTAATCCATGTACTGTTATTTCTATAATTTTTGGTGATTAATATTTGGTTTGCATTCACTTCCCATAAATTGATGTGGGTACTAATTTTTAGGTGTAAATAGTGAACACATAGTAACAGTTCCCGCAACAATTGATATGATATTAAATAATCAATGCAAATGAATGCCAATGAGTTTTGGTTTTTAAATACTTGATTTTTCTCTCTAATAGTATGCCCTAGACTTTGTGAACACAATTCCGTTTCAATGAATACATAGTTGTCTTCAATCCATGAATTGTAATATTCAACCAAATGGTGAGACCTTAAATCAAATGCCTTTCGGATGTCAAGCAACAGATCATTCATTTCCATCATATGGTCTATAAATAAATAATTGGATTAAATTAAGTCTAGTAAATATAATTTGTATAATAGTAGTCTAATTTAGAATAGTTGTACTTGGTAATGGTATTTTGAATAATGAACACATTTGTTGAGATATTCTATGTTTCGCTTTATATAGAGGAATTTTATGCGAAATGTGCTCTTTTTGCTCGTCAATCGTCAATCCATTTATTACTGAATTGTCTAAATTTTAAAAGGATTTGAGCTAGTAGAAAAGTATAATAATATACAGAATATTACCGGTCATGGTGTGTTTACTTGATGTCCGTATTAAGCATAAAGGTTTGTAATTTGTAAATACCTTGTAAATAATAGTACATTCACTTTTAATAATAGTTTCAAATAATAATTTGCATTCATTTTCCTCAATAATCGGTTTAATCATAAATGTCTGCAATTGTGATAAAATGTGCGAACATTCGGGTCTTTGCCTCCAATCTGTTGAACTATTTCTGCGATACTTATTAACACTCATTGACACCAATAATGCATTCATTTTATTCACCCATCCATTGATATCTTTATTACATATTTCTATATAATTATTCCTAAAGTTCCAAAAAATTTTATTATTTGCATTAAATTATAATGTATTTGATTAAATGTTATATAAAAATTAAAGCTTACGTTCCGTAGATTATATCTTTTGTATTGAAACTAAAAATTTGAGCACCAATTAGTGATAAACTGTAGACATCTATCAAATGATTGTATTCAGTAGTCTCTGATTCAGGTGCTTGGTAATTTATATCTGCCACAAGTTCTGAATGTTTGTGTTGTGGCATATGATGCGAATCAATACCAACGACCTCTTTAGCCAAACCAAAGTCACATAACTTTATGCGTCCGTCCATTGAAATCAACACATTATCCGGTTTGAGGTCTCTGTGAATGATCTGTGGATCCGATTCATGCAAATATTGCACACATTCTGTGAGTTCACGAAACATATGATACGATACATAAAAGTCTGAATTAATCATCAATTCATTAAACAATGATTTCTTAATTTTCAAAAAAGTTGTCAGACTATCGAAACATAACTCCATTTTAAAACAAAAATGACCATCCTCAATCCACGAATAATAGTATTCAATCACATATTTTGACCGAACTTTCATTAGACTTTGGGTTTCATTCAAAACATTTCGTTTTAGGTTTTCTGTTAAAACTTAAATTAAATAAATTAAAATTTAGGCACCATTTCATAATACAATTTACTTACCACATAATTCACATTTCTTAATGGCATAATAATTATTATCATATTTATCTCGAACTTTAACTACTTTCCCATAACTACCCTCACCAAGAAATTTTATTTCGGTAAACGATTTCTCATAGAAATCTACATAAATTGGTAAGCATTATATTATACATTTAAAATAAATTACGATGTTTACATTGAAAAAGTAATGGATAGCACAACATTTTAATTAGCATATACTAGTATTTTGTAGACTGCTAATTTAAAGCTTTTAGTCTACATCACTACATTTTCAATGTTTAATCATTGTCATTTAATTGATAAAACCTATTTCAAATCATAAATAAATGAAATTTTAGTTTAATATTTACCACTTAAATTTGGAGGCACATTCAATACTTTTTGAGTATATTGTTGATTATTGGCTGAAATAGTATTTAAAGTTATTTGATATTTACGTGAATAGTAATCATCAAAAGATTCGTAATTTGTTTCAAGCAGTTGTTTGGATACGATTTCATAGATATTATCATTAGATTTGCAGGCAATTAATGGTTTGCAGTTTCGGTACGAATTAATTTGGTTGATGTCATTGAATACGAAATTACTTATATTATGCTTAGTTTTCTCATCAAAATCGTAATATATTAAACCTTTGTTTTCCATTTTATTCATAATAACAATGTATGAATCGCTGTAATTATTAATATTATCAAAACACACGCTTTTAATATTAATTACATTTTCCAATAGTTGCGGACTAATATAATTAGATCTATACTTCCCCCAAATTAGCACCTGTCCAGCATTGGTAATGGCCAGGGATGTATTAAAGCAACACTTTATATGCCATATTTTACAATCAAAAGGCGTATTGATTTCAACTGGACTTGATATATATGTCATATTATGACATCCGAGTTGTCTGGCACTATTACTGCCCCATCCAAATACCCGTCCATTTGTGGTCAACACAATAGAGTGATATTCACCGCAACTTATTTGCCAAATAATTAACTTTTTTGATTTGAAATATGAGATACTTTTCGGTTTATAATTGCCATTTCTATCGACATCCCTTCCCTCTCTCCTATTATTGTGTCCGCAAATAAATATCTTGTTGTTATTTGCATTGAAAGCCAATACAAAGTCTTTTCCATTGAAAAACTGATGTATATTTTGTTCCCTTAATTCTCGCACTTCAACCGGTGTTTCAACGGGTCTTATGTGTCCTAAACCGAGCTGACCCGAGCTATTACTTCCCAACCCATACACCAAATGATTTGTTGTCACAAACAGTATGTTATGTCCGGCAGAGTCATCGAAAACATAAAAATATTTTATTTCATACTTTAAGTCTTCGGGTATTTTATTACAAATTTTATAATTATTTATAATGGAAGCCATAATAACAAATATTAAACAATTATTTATGGGTTTTACAATAATAATCGGAATAATTTATAATTAAAACAGAAACAATAATTATTTTTAAAAATGGAGAAATAGTCATACTTTTATTTTTTACTAAAGTATATCAACTTTATCATACTGTAGTGTAAATATAAAACACATACTATCACATAAAACACTTTCATAACTTTAATGATTATTGCTAAGCGTCAATTTATCCGAATAATTCATATTTCATGGTCATATTTTTGATTAGTTAAAGTTCTAATAATCTAATAAATTAAGTTTATTTTAAGTTAGTTCACTCTACTTTTATAACTTATACAAATATTAAACAATTATTAATTTGAACAAATATATTTACATTTTAGCTTTAATACGACTTTTTCAAAATATATATTATATTGTCATAATCCATTACTGATATATAGAAATATCATAATTTTTAAAAAAATCTATTATGTGAATTGAATTTATATAACATTTTATTTATATAACATTAGTCGTGAATTAGGGCTGTATAGCGAGTGTATACAGGTCAGACCAAAGGTCATAGGTCAAAATAGTTAATCACATTTTGAAGAGCAATAAATAAACTTTCATTTAAGCTATTGTTCATAAAAATCTAATTGCTTATAGAGCCATGGTGATATAAAATGTGACAGGATTTCCCATACTAATGACAAAAATTTTGGAAATGATTGGATATTAGTATCTCAATATATTCGACCACTGATGCAAATAATATATATGAAAGAATTTTAAAATTATTCCAATTAATAAAGGAATGGCAACGTTATTAAATTTTTGATTTATGCTCAATAAAGGACAAAATCCAGAATATTCAAACTTCTGCTGTTCTGTTATTAATTGGAATGACTTTAAAATTCTTTCATACATTTTATTAGCACTGTTGGTTGCATATATTGAGATACTAATATTCAATAATTTCCAAATTATTGTCATTAGTATGGGAAATCCTGTCACATTTTATATCACCCTCGCTCTTAAAGCAATTAGATTTTTATGAACAATAGCTTAAATGAAAGTTTATTTATTGCTCTTCAAGATGTATTTNTAATTTCCAAATTATTGTCATTAGTATGGGAAATCCTGTCACATTTTATATCACCCTCGCTCTATAAGCAATTAGATTTTTATGAACAATAGCTTAAATGAAAGTTTATTTATTGCTCTTCAAGATGTATTTAACTATTTTGACCTATGACCTTTGGTCTGACCTGTGCATATGACCTTTGAGTTTGTCCCGTAATTTTAATGACTTTAAATTTTTTATAAAATTTAATTAATTGGATAAGAACTACATTAAATAGACGTATAAAATGCTTTTTACCGATTTTGGCTACGACTCATAACAAAAAACTTATTAAAATTTTGCCAGAATTATTTTCATTTGTACGACCTTATATATCAGCGGGAAACAAATGATTCTAGTCTTTCCAGGTCATTCTTGACTAATTTTATAATATAGACATTTATTGAATAATTTAATTCCTACCCCTTTTTACACGTAATTTTAATGATTCATAGTTGCAGGATGACTAATCTAAAGGGTTGGCAAAAAATAACTTAAAAAATTTTTATTTATAATCTGTGAATAAGTTTAAATTTGATTGTGAGTTTTAATTAGTTAGCCAATCAAATTTAAATTGATTCTGTAATAAATTAATACTTGTGAGTTTTATTTAGTTAGCTTTGTAGTTAGCTTAATAGTTAGATTAATATTAGGTTTCGTCAAAAGTGTTGCGAGGTAAACTTTGAAGCTTAATTCTCAACGACCAATATAGGTATCAAAAATATTTTTGAACCTCAACTATTGTTTTTACTTTTATGTATTCTCCCGAAGAGACTACTTGATTAGAGCACGGGTAGCTCGGCGCAGGTACCTTTTATGTACAGCAAAAACTATAAGTCCTAGAAAGACAAACGACACATCGTTGGAAAGAACATAAAAAATGATCGAACCGGTCTATCGGGATTTCTCTAGTAAATGCATCAATAAGGGACAGGGCGGCCCGGTAGGTCAAGATTTTTTAAAAATTATTTTAAATTGAAAATCTGTTTAGGCCATCGAAAACTACTCAAAATATGAATAACATTTGAATTTGAAATTTTAAAGATATAACAAATACGTGACCTAGATAACTTTGAAAATTTATGATAATTTTGATGAATCTGTAAATAATAAGGATTTTGATTTGCCCTAGATTAGTTATTTCTTAAAGATATCTTAAAGGTTTAAAATGCTAAATTTATCTCCTTTTGAAGCACATTTTGATGGTCTAAACGGATTTAATCTTATTCTTTGTTATCTTTATTTTATTAAATATTCTTAAATACTGGGCCTCCCTGTCCCTTATTGATCAATTTACCAGGGAAATCCTGACAGATGGGTTCGATCATTTTTTTATGCTCTTTCTAACGACGTGTCGATTGTTTTTCTAGGACTGATAGTTTTTGCTGTACATAAAAGCTACCTGTGCCGAGCTACCGGTGCTCTACTCAAGTAGTCTCTTCGGGAGAATACATAAAAGCAAAAACCATAGTTGAGGCTCACAAGTATTTTCGATACCTATATTGGTTGTTGGGAATTTAATTTTTAAGCTGCAAAATTTACCTCGCAAAACTTGACGAAACCTAATAGATATAAAAATTATAATATTTGATAATTATGTTAATGTTATAATAAAATAACAACTATTAATATATAGATATGTAGCATAATAATCAGTTTACATAATTTATTTAATATAATAGATTTAAAAATTTTAAGTTTTGCTAATTAGAAATGTCTAATTAAACTGCACTCAACCCATAAGGGATTTTTAAAAATATTTTTTATTACTTTACATATGAAATGACAACACATTTAATTCAACACACAATTACATATAATTGTATTTATAATGTTAATAGTAATAAAGGCTGGTAATTATAAAATGACCACTGACCAAGTACATCAAGCATGCCCTCATCCATATTTACCTGGTCACATGCAATATGTCATCTCAATAACTAATTTATTTAGTTGCCCAAGCTATGAATATTATTTGCAACTATTATGGGCTAATAAATGTTTAGGATGACCCCTGGTTTGGACAGTGGTGTTACTAATAACTGATGACTACCATGGTGCTATAATATGGGCCCATTTTATAGTTAAGTGTTATTTTACTGCTATATTATATGATATCTAATAATAATAACATTATTATGTATTTATAAATATTCACGAAATTGTATAAAATTTAAACATTTTCTATTGAAAACTATTAAAATGTTTTAAATTCAATTTAGATTACAATTATAATTCAAATTGTAATTTTGAGACAAATAATGTTTTCATTGTATTTGCATTTTACTTTGTATGCCCTCATTAATATTTACAAATAAAATAAATTTTTTGCTAATTTTTTAATAAATATTAAAGTATTAAATTAGATAACTTTGTTTTAGAACGCTATTATTAAAATTATGCAAAAATTAAATTACATTCAAAACATATTTAATAATTTTAAAAAATTAATATTTAACAAATATTGTAAACAGTAACAATTATTAAACGTTAAAATTTAAATTTTAAATAATTAATAAATTCAGATCACTATATATTTATAATACAATACGTACTCTGAATTATGTTTTGCCCTGGTTGCAAACACACATTTTTAAATTTGTATAAAATTGTATTTGCAACTTTATTGTGTATTCTCATAATCTTAAAAATTTTTAATTTATCATCATCACTCATTATTTATAGAAATCAATTATATCTATATTTTGTATAATAAATTGTGCTATCATAATTGTATTGTTTTTATGGTAATAGTAATCTAAATAGTAATACTTTTAAAATAAATATTTTTGTGAAGATAATTGATAACAATATTACTTTCATGATAAAATTAATTTATGTGGGTACAAGTTTTATTATGATAGGAATGGTATATCTAAATACCTCTCACCTATGGCCTCCACCATATTAGTGGTCGTACCCACACGATAATATATATTCTTTAAAATCACCATGTATTGACTTGGAAACAAAGTACGGGCAAAATCGTTATTTTAAAAACTACATTGATTAAAAATAAT
>CAJPVJ010003768.1:0-10506 GCA_905397405.1 Oppiella nova | reverse complement strand
GAGCAGATAATCCACGGCTCGTTGGGATTCCAGGAGAAGTCGGAAATCTTAGCGGTGTGTCCGCCGTGAATGAACAGCAGTTCGGGCGGTCCGTCCTCCGCGTCCTCAGCGGACTG
The DNA here is from genome assembly GCA_905397405.1 of Oppiella nova. Lineage (NCBI taxonomy): Eukaryota > Metazoa > Arthropoda > Arachnida > Sarcoptiformes > Oppiidae > Oppiella > Oppiella nova. The sequence continues at coordinate 10,390 of CAJPVJ010003768.1, read as the reverse complement.
TTCCTCTCCAATCTTCGACAGATCCCACACATGGAGGCGCCTATCGGTGCCACTGGAGGCCAGTATAGTCTCATTGTGTGGCGACCACTGGACCTGAAAGATCTCATCCTTGTGTGACTCAAACGAATGCAATTTAAGCTTAAGATTGCGGAGATCCCAGAGCGCCACCGTCTTGTCGGCCGAACCCGTCGCCAAAATGAACTCAGAGTAGGGGTTAAACGACAGACAATTCACTTCAGCCGTGTGTGCGTCCACTATATGCGACGGTTTGTTGGTGTTGGCCGACCGGGTGTCCCATATCATCAGCTTCTGGTCGTCGGCAACGGATCCAAAGAGACTCTCGTGGAGCAGATGCCAGGCCACGTCCTCCACCACTGCCGTGTGTCCCGTGAATATAGTCTTGGCGTCCACTATGTTCTTGTCGCGCACCGGGGCGTTGATGTCCCACAAGCAGATCGTGTGGTCGTCCGACGCGCTCAGCAGATGTCCGTTCAGATTGGGATTCCATGAGAGACCGTAGCCCTCCTTCTGGTGACCTCTATGTTCTTGTCGCGCACCGGGGCGTTGATGTCCCACAAGCAGATCGTGTGGTCGTCCGACGCGCTCAGCAGATGTCCGTTCAGATTGGGATTCCATGAGAGACCGTAGCCCTCCTTCTGGTGACCCCTGAGCCGCAGGTCTGGCGCACACTCGCCGTTCGGGTCCGGCTTTGACGGGTGTTTCGTGTAGTCAAAGATCAAGACATCACTCGACGGCGTTTTGGTGGCGATAATACACGGGTTTTGGGGCATAAACCGGGCCCTATTCACCTCACCCTCGTGATTGATCTTTATCTCGATCTCTATCTTACCTAAACATTCAGAGCACACAATCAGATCAGTTGTCTTGGAGTGGACACAAGATATCAGTTCATAATAATGGCTACAATTCTCAGAAGTATTAAGTATTTTCAAAGCAAATAAAATGGGGGTAAAGACACACAATGTCTGCCACCGAATGAATGGTAAGACATACCGGAAACGGATCCAAAGCCGCCGAACTCTCCCTTCTCGGAGTCGTAATGGGAGGCGTCAAACATGGCGTCTTCGTTGGGCAACTGAACGGAAGCGATCAACAGATGGTTTTGTTCATCACTGGTATGAGTGCCCAAAATGAGGCGATGTATGGAATAGTCTTTGCCTTCGGGTCGGACCACATCCGGCAGCCATTGGGCGGTCAGTGACGGCCACTCGAGCGCGTGAGTCATCACCAGATCGTACAGAAACGGCGTATTCTTCTTCCATATCTTGTACTCTTCGTTAATCACTCTCTCCTCAACTGATCCCAAGAGACAGACAATCGTGTTATCAGTTAATCAAACGATATGCAAATCAATGGCAAGTATGGTATCAATTGATCTCGTCTTTGAAAATAGCGGACAGGTGTCCACCACATAATGATAATGGACAGCATATTGTGGACACTAATGTCTGTATCACTAATGAGTGCCAAAGACACCATCAATGGCTACATTGCTTACATCAATGGCTTAAGCGCTAAAATGCCGCCACATTAATGTCTTAAGACGTGGGATCAACTGATTGGCACCTTGTGGTGGTGTCATGACTGGCTTACCGGCGTCTTTGTCTGCCATCGCTGATGGTTTGCGGCGTTAATCTGCGGTTAAAAGAGTGGTAAATATGTCTTGAAATGACTGTACAGTGAGTGCACTGCGAGTGAAGGTTTGTATTGAGAGAAAAGCCGCGAATGTATTCACAATACAATTGAATGAATGCTTGAATGCAATGGCGTTCACAGCACTACTCAACGCATTCACTGCCCTCTCGGCGCACGAATACAAACCATTCAGTCATTGCTTTGTATACCAGATGTCGCTTCAAATTGGGATTATTTTTGTAAAAATTCTGTATTAAGTCTAATATTAAGTCTAATATTACCGTTAATTTGTAGAGAAAACATAAAATTAAAAATAAATCTAATTAGCAAGATACAAATAATGATAATTTTAAACGATTTACAAAACATAACAGTAGTATAAAAACCATAATTTATAAGTTACTGTAACAGTCAATTCAACACAATTAATAATATTACCATATACGGTAAAATAATTTATTGAAATCAATTTTTCATAAGTACACAAAAATACAGCAATTATACAATAACGTAATATAAAACTTTAATGTCTAATAACTTATTTGACTCATTACTTTGTATAGTATTCTCGTTAAACTAGTGAACCAATCATTTGTCGTGAACTTGTTTGAAGTGTTTCCTTAAGTTCCCACTATTAGCGCAACAGTACTGACATCCGGGCCAATGACACGCATATGGCTTCACATTATTGTGGATATTCTTATGATCCTTTAGACCTCCGATTAATCGAAACCGTTTGTCACAAGCGGGCCAATCACAGGCATAAGGTTTGTCTCCCGTGTGTATAGTCTTATGTTCCGTAAGTCCCCCTTTGGGGCCCTGGAAGTCACATCCGGGCCAATCGCACGGGTAGTTCTTGACTCGCTTAATATATTTCTTATTATGAACTAACACTCGATGTCTATGGAGCTGATCATCGGTGAAGAAGGCTTGCCCACAGGCGCCGCACTGGAGTGTGGGCTCACTGTTATGTACCGCTAAATGTCTGTTCAAACGGATATGTGTTCTGAAACGACGGTCACAACCATCGAAACTACACACAAATGACAGTACAGTCGAGTGCGTCAACCGATGGGTATCGAGTGTGGACTTCAGTTTGAAGGCGCGACCACAACCCTCGTGATCGCACGGGAATGGCTTCTCATTTGAATGTTTATTGTACTTATGTTTGGACAGTTGTCCCTTTGAGATGCAGGCATAACCACAGCCATCGAAATCGCAAACATGTTTTTTGATAGCCGTATGGATTAGTCTGTGTTTTATGGCTTCTCATTTGAATGTTTATTGTACTTATGTTTGGACAGTTGTCCCTTTGAGATGCAGGCATAACCACAGCCATCGAAATCGCAAACATGTTTTTTGATAGCCGTATGGATTAGTCTGTGTTTTCTGAGCGCTTCTTTACCCCTAAACTCCTTATGACAGCCAATGAATTCACAGACAAACTCGGGTTTAGTGGACTTCTTGAGGGCGTGTTGTCTCAGGTGTGTATTCAACATAACCATCGAAGTATACTTTCGGCGGCAGTATAGACACTGTTGACAGCGGTTCTGAACCTCCTGAGGGTTCTTATTGTGTTTGCGGACATACTTATAGTGGTGTTCAATGATGCGATGCGAAAGCAGTTCCAACTTCTTCTGAAACACTTGACTACATTCGGGGCACCGATGAGAGGGTTGGTTGTGGTGGTGGACGCGGTTGTGGTCCTCCAGACGGGCCTCCGATGCGAATCTCTTACGACAGTCATCGATAGGACACACAAACGATCCCTTTTGGTCGTAGGCTTTGTTGCAGTCGTCGTATTCACTGACTTTTGGTTCACTCCTGTGATGGTGTCGTAAATGATCGGAAAATTTGGCGTAAATTTCAAAGGATTTGCCGCAGAAATCGAGGGGACAGTTGTAGGCCTTTGTCATCACATTATAGCACTTCTCCCTCTCCGGTCGACTCTCTCGCAAGAGCTCAAGTCGTTTGTCATCTGAATCCGTGTCCACCACTTCATGGCCATCGGTTGTCACATTTTGCTCGACATATCTCTCATCCGAGTACTCATTCTTCACTCCAATCGTGTCCGCAATCAAGTCATCGAGAGTTTGATAAACTTTTTGGGGTTCAGATCTCTTTTGGCTCTTTTGTCGACCATTTATCCGACTCTTACAGACATCGGAACTATTTGTTTGACTATTTGGTGATGTCTTGTGTGTGATTATCACCAATTCCTGTCGCAATCCATTCAACACTTGTCTGTCTTCGGGACCAATAATAGTCTCAAATTTATCGTAAATTACAGTCAAATGTGTTTTCAATTGATTTAAGCATTTGTTTGCAAACAACAACTCATTGAGAAGTCTCTGGTTTTCAGTGTTTAGTTCATCCAAAACATCATTAATACTAATAACCACTGATTTCTGACTCTTCTTTCGACCCATAATTCACTCGAAGAATGCCATCAAACGAGTCACACATTTAACTGCCATTCAATTGAACCCAAAACCAAACGTTTGAATGCATTTGAAAAGCGGTCCACAAAACCAAAACACAATGTTTTCCACCCAAAGGGACTCACATTTAATACGCGAGTATTCATTCAAATTGAAAGTTTTATTTTCAAACCAATTCAATAGTTCAAGAATAATACAATTCATACAAATTGTTATCTAATTATAATAATCATAAAATAAATCTAATCAATATTAATAGCCTATAAATAAAATACAATTTCCAAATACTGTACAATCATTTATGCGATTGCTTGCAATGAGTCCAATAATTGCCATAAGAACTCGACCTAAACTGACAGCCCGGCCAATGACAGGCATACGGCTTGAGGTTATTGTGGATATTCTTATGGTCTCTGAGATATTCAGGTTTAATGAAACGTTTGCCACACTCGGGCCAATCGCACGCATAGGGTCTCTCCCCGGTATGGGTGCGCTTATGTAGGACCAGTTTGCTGGCGCGGCCCGTGTAGTCACATCCGGGCCAATCGCACGGCACTATCGGCTCTTTAGGGCGCACTCGTCGCGGGAAGTTATGCTCACTAATCCTATGCTTATGCATCGCAAAGGGTTTGAAAAACAATTGACGACATCCCTCGACAGTGCACCGGACGGTCGGTTCCGTCGAGTGGTTCCTCGAGTGTAGTAAAAGACTCGATTGGTATTTGAATGTCTTTCCGCAGCCAATCACATCGCAAATGAATGGCTTCTCAGATGAATGCATTGCCATATGTTTGTGGAGATCTCTGCGGACACGACACTCGTATTGGCAGCCATTGTAATGACATTTGAATGGCTTAGGGGTCGTGTGGTTCTTGAGGTGCTCTTTCAGATAATACTGACACTTAAACCCTTTATTACAGTAATCGCAGACATAGTTGTCATTTGAGTGCACTCTCTGTACGTGTGTGAGTAACTGAAGATATGTTTTGTAAGACTTGTGGCAATCATTTTGGGAACAAATGTATGAATTGGTGGTCAAATCAAAACACTTCTCGCCATCCAATTCACGAGCTTTTAAGGCTTTAATGGTTTTCACTGTTTTTGATCTTTTAGTCATTTTCACTGATTTCTTGTTTTTGTCATAAATTTCAGATGACTTGTCATCCATGGCTTCATTCAAACCATCATCACTTGGATTAACGTCTTGTGATCTTTTAAGGCGTTTTTGAGGCTTTTTTGTGGGACTCTTGCGGAGGTCCAACCCATTCAAGTAATAGTCTTGAATTGACGTATCATTGGTCACCACCTCCTGTGTCCGCAACAGTTCATTGAACTCGAGTTTGTCTTCGGGTGAGATAATTGTCTCATATTTGGAGTGAATTTTAATTAAATGAGTTTTCAATTGGTTTGCAAACAATATCTCATTCATTAATCTCTGGTTCTCTGTCTTAAGTTCATCGAAAACATCGTTAACACCAATGAATAGCCAACTCTTGGAGTGGACATCACTTGCCACCACTTCGTCCATAATTGAAACCACAAAACAATTACACAAATCACTCACAAACTGAACTAAATTTATAGTTTGAGTGGAAATGTAAACAATGAATGGACTGTACTCTTAGTGCCTATTGAATGGCATTTGATGCATGCATTCAAATACAAGTACCTATTAGTACCTATTAGTACCTGGTACTGTATTACGATAATAGTGTTATGATAAATGATTTAATATTTGGGACTCCCAAATTGGGAGTTACAGTAATATTGTACAGTATTATGAATGTGATCACTGATCATACATTTTAATCCTATACCCGAATCAGTCGGTCACTGCAAGGGTTTAGTATTGAATGTGAAGGAACATAGTCTCAGACTAATTGATCCGATTGTGATCAACCGTTCCCTTTAGTCCACAATTCATAAGAATATTCTTAATATTATTATAAGTATTCGTGTCATAGACCTCAATGTCAGTATAGGACCAGTAATAGTGACATTACATGTAAATACATCAAATTAAGGCATCGAAATCGATGTTAATTTAGTTTTATTACTTAAATTATTTATGTATCGCTAAATAAGTTTAGTTATTAATACAGAATTAGAGAAGTTATTTTTGGTCAATGCAATTGGTTATATCATTTGAAATGGTGGTTAGATTATTGATAAAAAATTTAATATACTTAAAATAATATGTGAATTAAATATGAAAATTTTCAAATATAAGCAAAATTTATTATTAATATACTGTATTTACTCGTTATTCACTCCGAGTGAATATAACAAGTGATTAATTATTTAAGCTAGTTATTTTAGGTATATATTAATTTAGGTATTTACTCGTTAGTTAATTATTGCTTGCTAATAAATTGTTGAATAGCAATTTTTATCCTGTTTTGTATTATAATTTAATGAGTCATTAATAATGACTCATTAAACCAAAATTGAAAAACAAATAAAATTTTTAAATTAATTTCCTAAATTAGACGTCTGTAATTAAAACACGCTACCAAGTAAATGATACAAATATTTGTTATAAGTTGTTATTAAAATAGAAAATTGTTTGCCTATTTGTCTTTACTGTATAATCTACCCAAGGTCAGATTTACTATATACTGTAAATCTTATTCAATGTATGTATATGTATATTAAAAGTATTAATTAGAGATTAGTGTATCAAAAGTGACAATACTATTAGTGGCTTACATAATATACTGAAATATCTACCATAATATGATACTATAGTGCAATTGAGTACAATTCTGTAATCACAGACAACAACAGCGCGATAATCGCGATTCGCACGCATACACAGAATATATGCAACATCACATTCAGTGACACTGCAATGCACGGCATACCAGTGCTCTCTTAGATAACAGAGACAGTGTATAATACATGATAAGCACAAACAGGTAGAGTATAAAAAGAGATGCACGAATATGGGAATCTCAATAACTTCTCACAACAAGCAATTTTAGTTATAATAACTTTTAACTATTGTTTGTGACAATTGTTTTATAAACCTTTAATTCAATAGTAAGTGTTCTGGACAATTTTTGAACACACTTTTAATATTAATATATTTGATAATATTAATTGAATTGATTTACTAATTAGTCGACAGAATGGGCAAAAGACACGGTTATTGTNACCTTTAATTCAATAGTAAGTGTTCTGGACAATTTTTGATCACACTTTTAATATTAATATATTTGATAATATTAATTGAATTGATTTACTAATTAGTCGACAGAATGGGCAAAAGACACGGTTATTGTCACGAATTCCGAGGACATGGATGTCCCGCTCTGTTTGCTGGACAACCAGATCCTCGAAGTGGACTATTTGGAAGCCACGGACCACAAGAAGGCTACCACTCTGAGGGCCATCACCCCGAGGGCCCCAGTCATGGATTGCAGTCACCTCATGGTGTGGGCGGTGGACCTGAAGTACCAGGACATGGATGGGGTCCCAGAGGACATGGGTGTCCAGCAATGTCCGGACAGCCTGATCCTCGCACTGCACTGTTTGGAGGTCAGGGACCACACGAAGGCTATCACGGATGGGGTCGTAGGGGACATGGATTCCATGGATTCCATGGACATCACGGCCACAGAGGAGGACATCACGTGCTTCACGGCGGGCATTGGGGCTATGGATTTGGTGGACCCCGACATTGGCTCAACACATCGTCGTCGAGCTCCTCGAGTGACTCCTCCAGTGATTCGGACGGTGAGGACAAGAAGCAGAAGAAGCAAAACAAGAAGAACAAGAAGTGCGCCAAAAAGGAGGCCAAGAAGTGCAAGAAACAGGCGAAGAAGTGGCACAAAATGAGACACTGGATGGCAGACCAGTATTGCAACAAAACTCAGTGCACTCTCTGTTGGCGTCAAATCCAGCCGTTGGTCGACACAGAAGTACTGGAATGCGGACACATTTACCACCGATTGTGTCTCAAAGAGCTCTTCCAGTTGACCCTCAATGACGAACATAAGACTGTGGTTTGCGTTCAATGCAAACAACAAATTGATGACAAACTCGTCGAGGAGTTCCAGAAGAGAATCAATGGTCAGACGTCTGATGAGAATGCCATTCCCCCGGAGAACATATCCGAAGAGTTTGAGAACTTGAAAGTTATTGATTGAAACGATTCTTATTTCTAAATATATTCAATTTTTTATGTTTTATTAATTCTTAAACTTAATTATCGATCAAATAGACTATTATATTATTTCTAAATGTACTGTAGTATTATAATTTAAAAATAAATAAAAATTATTGCAAAATAAAAGAATTGTTTATTTATTTATTTTAATTTATTTACAAAACCTTATATCTGATAGACCAATATGAGATGAGCCTCTGAAAAATTGCTTTTATTTATTTTTGAGTTGATTTATTGGATAATATATAAATTATATATTGCTATAAATTATATCATATAATAATAATATAATTATTTTAAATATTCACTCTTCATATGTGATTACAATGGCTGCGACTATAAATAGTGTTGGTGAAATAGTCATCAGAAGGAATTGCATTCAAATGGAAAATAGCTTCAGTTTTAAAAACAATGAACTTGCCAACAAATTTTATTTTTCATAGTTTCACTGATTTTCTTAAAGATTAATGAGATGTCAGACAAATACGTTTATAAATATAAAACATTTGATTTGAAGAATATACATTTAAAAAATATTATATTAGAAGTATTAATTAATTTCTGAATTAATTAAAAAATTATATATAAAATGGTTTTTATTTTTCGTAACAAACCATTCATAAAACATAAGGACTATTAGTTTTTCTTATACTTTGTTTATTACTGAATAAAGTAATCAAAATTTTAATGAATCTCTATTCAATTAACTCAATATAATGAACTATTTATATTTCACATTAATATCTAATCTGTTAATCATATTAATCGCACATCAAGTCATATCACGTAAGTCTTTGAATCAGATTTCAAATCAATTTAACGTATGAATTATGTCTTAACAGAGGATGGGTTAGGAAAGGAGACCAAAATATCGTCGGGTTTCTCACCCGCAGATAGTTTTAGCGATTTATTAGAGAATCGGATGATCCGGGAGGGCACGGGTCGACCAGTTTGTGGCAAATTTGAGAAGTCTAAGAAATGCGGGTGTCAGTGCAAGGAACTCTGTGTTAATAAAAACCACCCTGAAAATTGTCCCAGTATTAAGAAAGTGATGGGATGCTTCTGTCTCAAAGGCTTCTATAGGTTTATATATATATTTATATTTAATAATTATCTAAACAAACGTTTATTTCAGGAAAAACGGAAAGTGTGTTCCGGAGGACCAGTGCGAGGGTCAGGTGGTGACAGAAGCGACGAACTGTAAGCCCAATGAGGAACACTCCACCTGTGGCTCCAAATGCAAGGAATCCCGGAATAACTTCAAGAATCCGAGCGTCTGTCCCTCCAAAGAGTGCGAAACGGGATGTTTCTGTATTCAAGGTTTCTATCGTAACGAAGCAGGTAATTGTGAGGCACCGGCTGTTGAGCAACCCAAGGATGAGGAAGGGGCGGCCGCCCCCGACCGTAACGGTATGAAAACAATGGGCGCACCTATATGTGCCGCCAATGAGGAGATGACAGATTGTGGCACTAAATGCAGAGAGTCGTGCGATAGTATTGATAACCCGACCCTTTGTATAGAGTTTGGTCCTATTAGATGTGAACCTGGATGCTTTTGCAAACCAGGTTTCTATAGAAACGACAAGTCTGTCTGCATTCCAGAGGTCGCATGTAATGATCTCTTGTCTCATATAAGAAGTATAGCTAACAAGTGGTTCATTGACTGACAGGTGAAAAGCAAGAGGTGGAGACCAAACCCCCACTCCTGGAATGCAATAAACCCAACGAACACTTCACTGATTGCGGCAATAGGTGTGAGGAATCGTGCGATAGCATCGACAGCCCTACGCTTTGTATGTCGTTTGGACCGGAAAGGTGTTCATCAGGGTGCTTTTGTAAGCCGGGTCACTATAAGGGCGAAAACAACACTTGTGTTCCCGAATCAGAGTGTAAGACAATAGATATGTTAAAATAATATGTAGTAATGCATTGGTTTAACATCAGGTGAGTTAACAGAAGAAGAAGCGGAAGAAGTGGCAAAAATGACGACAAGACTACCGTTTAGGGTGACCACACAATCCACAACACCGGATGAGAAGGACGAGGAGGAAAGTGCGGCCAATGAGAGGACTAGAGAACCAGTAATTACTACAACACCTGCCGATCCGGTGAATGAAGATCC
>CAJPVJ010003767.1:0-10506 GCA_905397405.1 Oppiella nova | reverse complement strand
TCGGACTCCAGTTTGTCGGCGCCATAAAAGATGGTCATGAGTTTGGTTTGAGTGATGTTTTTCTTACGGTTCTGACCGAACTTCCCGACCAACCTCTCAATCGATTGCAATATAGCCTTCACTTCATCGGTTATATCGATGCTCTCGTACTGGTCTGTGGACAGACAGTTATCGCAAGCGGTTGTCTGGTTTTTGGAGCAGTTGTTCGCTTCAAACTTCTGTCCGAAATACCTTAAGAGTTGGACTCTTCGACATTCGGCGCGATTATTGCAGTAATTTTCAGTCATATACAGGAATTTGATGAAAGTGTCGACCATTTGTCCGGTCGATGACTTATTCAGAAGAGTCTTCCAGCGCTGGAAGTCAACGCCGCTGTAATACAGGATACAATGGGCTGTCTCTCCATCCCGTCCGGCGCGACCCACCTCTTGATAGTAGCCCTCAATGGACTTCGGCATAGAGTAATGGATGACAAACCTCACGTCCGCCTTATCAATACCCATTCCGAAGGCAATGGTCGCACAGATCACGTGATATTTGTTTTTAATCCAATTCTCTTGTATTACTTTGCGGTCGTTATCACTGAGTCCCGCGTGATATGAGTTACACTTCACGCCATCGGCCTTCAGTTTCCTCGACAAGTCATCACAATCCTTACGAGACAAACAGTATATAATACCGCACTGGAGGTTGAATTCCCTTTTAATCATATTCTGTATCTCGTCATAAGAGGTCTTCTTCTTGGGTCTCACTTCGAACTTGAGATTCGGTCGATTGAATGATTGCATAAACCATTTGGTGGACTCCTTCTGAATGCCCAACTGTTCCAATATATCCAAACGCACTCTCTGTGTGGCCGTCGCTGTCAACGCCATGATGGGAACCGTTGGGAACTCATCTCGAAGTATTTCAAGGCGCTTATAATCGGGTCTGAAGTCATGCCCCCATTGGCTGACACAGTGGGCCTCATCGATGACAAAGCGGGACAGCATTTGTTTGTCGCACAACTCTCTGAATAGTGAGGTGAGAGCCATAGAGGCACTAATCTTCTCGGGGGTGACAAACAGGAGCTTAACTGTGGGCTGTCTGGACCTCAAATCAGAGTATATGAGACTCACTTCTCCACTATCGAGATCACCCGTCAGCGCTCGGGCCATATCTTTGCCTTTCGAGCATATCTTGTGGACCTGATCTAAAATCAGTGATTTCAGTGGAGAGATCACTACAGTTACGCCTTTACTTATAACAGCCGGCAATTGATAGCATAGGCTTTTGCCGCCACCCGTCGGCATCAGAATCAGACAATCATTGCCAAGAAGTGCCGCATTTATGGCTTCCAATTGATTCGCTCGAAACTCTCTCAGATTAAAGAAATGTCTGAACTTGAGATCCATTTCTCTTGAGTGTGGATAATTGGTTCGCTTTAGANAGACAATCATTGCCAAGAAGTGCCGCATTTATGGCTTCCAATTGATTCGCTCGAAACTCTCTCAGATTAAAGAAATGTCTGAACTTGAGATCCATTTCTCTTGAGTGTGGATAATTGGTTCGCTTTAGATCGGGATCGTTGCCATCGTTTCTATAGATGCCGACAAACGTGCCGTCACTCGATGTGTTCAGGTCTCCTTTGCGGCCATTATTTTGATCAATACTCTTATTGAAGTCATATTCAATGACAACTTTATTATTTGCGTTATTATTATACAAATTATTACTGAAGTTCTCATTGCTATCGACTTCAAAGACATCGTTTTGTCTCTCAAAGTTTTCATTGTCTGACCACTGATTCCACGGGGACTCCGACACCACTTCAATGTCATCGAAATCGTTATAATTATTCATCGATTTAGTCTCAAATTGAGCAGAAATTATGACAGAGTCTTCATTGGAAGGCGTGGGCACCGGTATGTAGTCGTCGTTGTCATCACACAAATCGATGAAAGAGTTGTGGCGGGGATTCACGACATTCACGTGAGTCGCCGTTATTTCGTCGCTTTCGTTGCTATTATTTTCACTCAAAGTATTGAAATCAATGTCTTTCACGTGTTCCTCAAATTCATCGTCAAAAGGGTCCAAATCATTGACCACTTCTTGGGGTTTATCTGCTGAGAGATCTTGGAATCGATGGTCACCTGTATCTATGGGCCGACCATCGCTCTCATTATTCATTCGTTTAATTATTTTGGATCTAATCTCTAAGAATGGTCTCATTTGGTCCATATCTATCACTGTCTTGTGGTCAACACATGTCTGCATATTATCACACATTTGAGTCATTAACTGGTAATTGAGTTCTTTTAGTTCATCCACATCTCGTTCATCGAGGGCACTGTCGGTCTTAAGTAATCTGTGGCCCGAGTAGTAGTCAATAGGTTTTGTGTCACAATTGGTGCCATCACTGCTCGCCTCTTCGTCACTGAACAGAAAAATAGTTTTTCTACACTTCTTGGGAACAATTGGTGACAATTGCGGCGACAAATCGTTGGCGAGATTTGAGGCGCCATTCATGCCATTGAGAGCACTATCTCTTTGTGGACAACAATCCTCTATGACATTCAACCGATTGATCCCATAATCGTAACCATTGTCTGGTTTGTGTCTCTTCGCGGCAATGGGTGTCGACGTCTTCGTGGTCTCCCTCTTGAGGTCAACGCTCTTCTGATCCGCCAATTGCTTCATTTGAATCAATCGGTTGGCAATGGGATCGCAATCGCTGTGACGATAGTTCTCTTTGAATTGAGTGATCCGTTGCCACAGATTATTCTTCGGAGTCTTCATGTCTTAATGATTAAGTCATTCGTAAATGACGTGAAAAGTGGTCACAAATTGAGCGCAAAATCATTGAAACATTGACTCAATTGTGGAGACATTGAGTCAAATGAGTCAAACATTTCCCTCTCTTTTCACTTCAATTGCAAACATCTCTATAGAGTTCACGTGTTTTTGTTGTCAACTGTAGAGGAGTTTACTGTGACTGGACGTCAAGTGACTGTCAGACTCAATGGATATAAACACTGAAATTCAGGATAAGTTGGACTCCAAGAAGTGGAAACTGGTCTCAACTGATTCCAGTGGTTGTATCAGTAAAGGTATACGCGATTATCATTACATTCAATGTGACTATTCATTCAATTATGACAAACATTGGCAACAGTTTGTTGGCATGTTTTTACATGTTAAATGCTTTTTCAAAAATAAAACTCAATGGTACTAGGTTAGTTAATTAGATTTATAAATTAAACTTTTATTAAAACTTTTTATATATTATAATAAGTGTCCAGTACATGAGTACATGAGGCTACTTATGCTAATAGGATATATATTTCTTATAATAAAATGCAACCACGTACAAATATGTGACAGTGATTAAGAAATGCAATTTAAGCTAGGCAATCTGCAATCTAGCATTTGTACAATGACAAATAATATAAATGTGTCTGTTCCAATAAGTTCATAGCTGTGTGTTAAGCCCTATCATAATTGAAACGATATGCTCACAAGTGGTTAAATTATGAAGTGAAGGCTATATTGCAATCGATTGAGAGGTTGGTCGGGAAGTTCGGTCAGAACCGTAAGAAAAACATCACTCAAACCAAACTCATGACCATCTTTTATGGCGCCGACAAACTGGAGTCCGAGTACACAACACTTCCCATGTATTGCAAAGGAAAGCGCTTTTGTCGCTCAGACGGCGACCGACTGTTTAAGAATTTGATTTGCGATAAGTATATATCGGAAAACACGAGTGTATCCAACGGGAAGGGCATTCTCGTCGCCCATAGTTATCTACGGCTGGGAGAGACCGCCAGTGATATACTCTCCAAAGGAAAGCGCTTTAACTTTTTGGTTCCCAAAAGAAAAGTCGGTTCTCGACCCGAATTGGATGTCTTTGGCGACGACTCATCAGCGGCCACTTCCTCCAAGAGGTTCAATCAGTGGCCCAATCGTCAGCCACCGAAGTTCAGCCGAACCAACAACGGATCCAACTCTAAGTACTTCAGCGGTGGATCCACTTCTAAACCGGCCTCCAGTTGTGGCTTCAAAACTAATTCATTCATATCAGTGCCAAAACGTAAACCCAAAAAACCTCAATTATAATCCATTATACTTCCATATTATTATACTTTTGTTTTGTAATTTAGTTTAATAAATGCTTAAATTAATAATCATTGAATTGTTCTCAAATTTAAACACAGTATTACAATGTATCAATCTATTTATATTCTTATTCTGTACTTAATATTTAATAAATCTAAATAATAAAATATTAATACTAGGAATGAAATACAGAATTCAATAGTTTTATTGTATTACTGTAATAAATAACTCAACATTTAAGAAATGAATTTTATTAATGTACATTATGTAAATTACTATTTAAATACAAGAATTTATTACAGAATATTTATAAATTTGACGCTATGTTTAATATACTGTACTATCATGTAAATTTATTAAAATTTTTAAATATATTAAAAGCATTCGATCGTTATTTTAATTTTTCAAAATTTAAGAGCATTTTTATTATTAATTTATTTGATTCGTAATGAACTTTTAAAATAAAGTATTAGACACAGTTTTAACATAAATAATTCAGTCTTATGTTAATTAAAAGTTAACTTATTTTAATGAAGTTTTTGGCTCAACACTTGCTTTAAACAATTAAATGCTTTTTCAGAAATTATTTTTAGCAAACAATACGAACATTAAATATTTTAAATGCTTTCATGTATCCAACAAAATATTTCTTAAAACTAAATTNGTTTTTGGCTCAACACTTGCTTTAAACAATTAAATGCTTTTTCAGAAATTATTTTTAGCAAACAATACGAACATTAAATATTTTAAATGCTTTCATGTATCCAACAAAATATTTCTTAAAACTAAATTCTCTAAATATTAAAATAACAAAATGAAATTTAAATAATATTTTTAATGAAACTTCCATTATAATGTATTAAACAAAACTTGATCAATATTTTAAAACCTTATTTGTAGAATATTAGTAACTTTGTTTCAATTTGTCTGAATATTTATATAACATATCGATTATTTTGTTGAACTCATTATCGAATAAATAATTGCGACAAAAATTTTCTCGTATAATAGTTTATTTCTCAAATTTTAAAATATTGTTTTTATAATTTATTACAATTTTCATTATTCTTAACAATATATTATATGATATGCTCACATCAATATTATTCATTATTTCAAGAATAAATATTTTATACAATATTTCATGTATTATATAATATTTGTTTAAAGATAAAGAAGTTAAGATATTAAATATTATCTTCGTTTTCAGTATAACTAAGTCTCAGACATTATAACTACTGTATAATAACTAAATCATAGATTTACAAAATAATATTATATATAAAAGTTTGATATATTTTTACATTTTATTATAATTTAGAGTAAAAATGTTTAAAGAGGGGGCTTTCGAGAAATGGGTCTAACCTTAAGATATTTTGCTACTAAATATTCTATGAGTTTATAGCAAACAATAATGTTTTATACATTTATCGTAAACCCTATTATAGTGTACGGGATATGAGAAGGAGATAACGCTCTAAATAGAGATGGAATGCATAACAAGAGTTATTAACTGCGGGGACAGACACTACTTATATCTCTACAAAACAAACACAAATCGCATGTTTTAAGACAAAAATATACTTTAAATTACAAGAACTGAATGTCTCACTAAGCTTACAGTGAGAGGAAGGAAGGAAATGGAGAGAGAGAGAGAGAGAGAGAGAGAGAGAGAGACGTGACAATCAATTCAAGATTTGGGAATGGCATCAAAAGGGAATGAGAGGTAATGCCATACAATAACATGTATTATTCAAATAAAATGATTTAAAAATAACATTTTTTGATTCAGTGTTTAAATTATTTAAATGAAACATTTGTATTTGTCATTCGCTAGTTTTCCAGTTTCAAAACTCACTAAATGCTATTTAAAAAGTATAAAAACAATAGGAATCGCCCCCTCTTTACTACACCTTCTCTTATATTTAATATTCAATTGAAATTTATTAACAGATATTTTATGTATGAAATATTTCTATTAAATTGTATTTGTTTAGCCATTGGTTCAGCCCATTATTATCTTTAAGAATTACATAGTATTTGAAATTCAAATCAAAACAACAGATCAATAATGTGATATCAATTAAATTATTCATATATCAAATTAAATAACAATTTTGTGAATAATAAATATATAATAATTTCAAACAATCCTTAAATTAATTTTTTTCATTTAATGTAATGTACAGTAAATTCAAAATAAAATTCATTTTATATATAATTTCACTTCAATAAAAAAATTACCCAAAAACTCTACAATAAATGCAACAAAAATTAGGAATAATTAGTACTACAATAAATTTTATGTGTTATATAAATAACAAAATCGTTGCTGAGTCTCATTTAATGGATTGATCAATATGTTTAAACACAAACTGAATTCACTTTAATCTAAATAAAATAGACATCAATTTAATTCAGAATTAGTTTTTGTTATTCAAATGACTCTTCAGAAAATCTATATAATTAGCATAAGAGACATAACATCACTATAATATTATTTCGATTGAATAAATAATTTCCAGTAAAACCTTATCATGTCTTATATTATTTATATTTCCAAATAATTACTCTAAACGCTAAATTTGATTAAATTTGTATGTTTACTTTTTTGGTAGCTTTTGATAACTTAGTGATAAAATTCATTGTAATGGTTATCACATTTTTCCAATAATTTTAAATTTATCAATAAAGTTGAAAATGTATTAATTTTACAAAACAATTTTTAAATATTTTGTAAATGGTTTAATGTTTCACACAATATTATAAATATTTTTTATAAATTCATAATATTATTGTTCACACTTTTGAATTCTTGACCGAATCCTTAAAATTCGTTGATTTTTGATTAATAGAGAGAAATATATTTATTTAAACATTTTGTTTGAAACTAAAAATGACTAATAATTAATGAAAATTATTACTTAAAGTAAATTTTATTCAAGAATAATATTAATGAATAAAATTCTTGAAAAGAATTCTTAACAAAATACAAATACATTATAAAGAAGTCAAACATGAATTTATAAGAAATATGAATAGAATCTCATCATTCATTCTACTCGTTATAAAATAATAATAATAATAATAATAATCAGAAATAAGTCGCTCTTATAATAAATATGTAAATATAATTTAATAAAAATAATTTGCATAACTGGGCTAAGAATTTATAAAGGAATTCATAATCTTATTGGAAGCATAATAGTTGAGAAACAAAAAAGTTGTATAGCATTTTATGAACTCAATTCTCGGCCATTTATGTAATGTTATAAAACGATTGAGAATTTCCCCTAATGTTAATAGGACTGCAATTTATATAAGATTTATGTTTCAATTTAGAACTTTTTATTTTTCAATTTATATATAGTATAAAGGTTAAAATAAACTGTATGTTTACCCCAAAAATTTGCAGTTCTGATAATGGTATCGTTTATTTTGGTATAAATTTTAAGGATAAGGTGTTTTCAATCAAAAGCTAGAACTTTACAGTATACAACTTAAACCCAATACTTATTGTCTATAATTGCTGAGATTTTTCACAATAAATATTTTGTCAATTATTTGTAAATTGAAAAAAGAGGACATACAATATATTTTGTGAAACTTAAGTAGTTTTCGTTCATAAGTTTGATGCTAATTGCAATCCAATTCATTTACATTTTTTCGTTAAACTTTAAAATTGTTTATTTTTGTATTAGAATTGTTTAAAATGTTTAAAAATCAAAAGAAAACATGACATTNTTTCAATCAAAAGCTAGAACTTTACAGTATACAACTTAAACCCAATACTTATTGTCTATAATTGCTGAGATTTTTCACAATAAATATTTTGTCAATTATTTGTAAATTGAAAAAAGAGGACATACAATATATTTTGTGAAACTTAAGTAGTTTTCGTTCATAAGTTTGATGCTAATTGCAATCCAATTCATTTACATTTTTTCGTTAAACTTTAAAATTGTTTATTTTTGTATTAGAATTGTTTAAAATGTTTAAAAATCAAAAGAAAACATGACATTTGTTTTATACATTATATAAGTATATAATTATGTACTGTATATCAATTACATTAATAATTGTTTACAAATGACCCAAAAATCATTTCACTCTAACACTGGCAGTGATTTGAAAATTTATTTAACAATATTTCGTTTCGAGTAAACATTTACAAGACTCACCATTAGATAGAAAGTAATGTATAGAACGAGAGGTCAGGGAATAATTATCACTCCTATAAGTGTTGTGTTTGAGAACGCCTTCTGACACTATATCTGTCCGTATGGTGTGATTCTGTAGCAAATGCTTAGTGTCGGCCTCCTGTGCGACCCTCACCGTTGAGTTGGGCCGCTATTCCCGACGTAAACGAGTCGACTCTCAGTACCAATTATTAGGAAGAATTAATATTTGTTTTCATATAATGTATGCAAAAAAAGATGATAAATTGAAACAATTACTGCCTTACAATAGCACCAGAATATTCATTTCACTTCAAATATGTAAATTAAGTTCAAACCCATTTTATAACTTTACTTAAACTTTAAAAGTGTTTTTATTAAACAAATTGTCTTTTCTTTCCATTAAAAGACTAATTGAGTTAAAAGAAAACTTCAGATCAGTTGCCAAACAATATATTTGTGTTGACTTGAGCCTAGATTTTCATTCAAATTAACCCAAGAATAAATTAATGACAGTTTTAGTGCATTAAATGCAGTCCTTCTATTGAATCGGATGTCTATTAGAATCCGGGAATCATTTTGTAGGCCTCGAGACTCGACATCAACACATAAAACAACCAAAAACACACAAATAATATAACGGCCGGCAGTTTATAGAGCATACGTCCGCCTAACTCTCCGCCGAGTCTTCGTCTGATCATAAGTACAATACACGTGAGAAAAGCACAGATACTAAACAGAGTGACCGAATAGACCAGAGATCCCGGGTCTACACGGAATTGAGTGCCTCTGTATGCGTGCACTATAGCGGCCAAAGTCCACGCGATGCCAATGCCCAGGAAGACATTGACGGCGTTACTGCCCGTCACGTTCCCGATGGACGAGTCGGCGAACTGGTCGTTCTGTGCGGCCACTTTGCTCGCAAACGTGTCCGGAATACTAGTGCCCAACGCCACGAACGAGATGGCCGTCACCGAGTCCTTCAGGCCTACAGTGCAACCGAAATGTGAGGCCAGATCTCCGACGACTGCCGTCAAAATGCCGATCCATATAATGCTGATCACAAAACAGGCCCACCCGTCGCCCATTTCTGTCGGCGGCACGAATGCGAACAATATTTTCCAGAAAAGTGTGAACAAATGCATCACATAGTCTGAACAGGTCGGCAACTTCTCCTCCCGTTCCCCCTCTTCTCCGTCCTCATCGGCGTTGTCGTCGTCACCGGCGGACACAGTGATCGCATCAATGAACTGATCCCTCCAGGAGGACGTTCCCATCAAGATCTTAGTGTTTGCTTTGGATATCAATTTGTCGACAGTGTTCTTGAATTCTTTGCTCTCTTTGATTCTTACGGAGCACTTGTAGATCTCTCCCAGTTTTGGTTTACCCAGGAGTGCAATCTTCTCGTCAAACGACTGGTGATTTGGATCTTTTTGGTCATCAAACTCTTCGATGGAGTCCTCTTCGCGCACGGGTTCACCCAATTCCACGTAAAAGACGGCATCTTTTTCATAGCTCTCGGCGTCCATAATGTGAATCACAATTTCTTGAGACGTTTGGTTATTGTCGAAGAATACGACGCCTTCAGTCATCTCGAACTCGACGCCATGTTTGGCGGTTCCCTCGCAGGTATGGTAGGGAACGGATACCTTTCCCCGGGCGCCACTGAATCGGTTCACTTTCAGATGGTATTCGCCCACAGACTCCGAGACCTCGTACTGACTCTCAGCGAATGAGTAGACGCCTGAGTGGTCGTCGTCGAGGATCATGACAGTGGCGATGGCCGGAGTGGCCAGTTGTAGGAGTGGTGGACTCTTATTGGTGTTACTGATAGCGCCGTTCATTGGTGTGCATCCATCGTGACTCAAATACCGCGGATTACTTAAGCGAACGTAAAAGTGTTCGTCTTCTTCAAAGAGGTCGTCGTCGATGACTGTAATGAAAACCTAACGATCCGTAGAAAAGCGCACAAACCGTGAGTTATGGCTATAATTGATGACAAAAAAGATTCATTTATTATGTTTAAGACCTGTTTATGCATTTCGTTGGGTCTGAAAATAATGGTTCCTTCGATTGGCTCGTAATCAGAGCCGGCGTTTGCCGTTCCGTCTTCCGTCTTGAAGTCCACACAAACTGTGGGTTTGAGATCTCCCTCTCGGCTAATAGTGACTGCGAATTGGCCCACATTTTCCATGACGGTGTAATGAGCCGGGTTAAAGTATACTTTGAT
>CAJPVJ010003766.1:0-10509 GCA_905397405.1 Oppiella nova | reverse complement strand
AAAGGGTTCAAAACTTATTAATAGAAAATACATACATTATATTTGAGTAGTCGCAAGATGCGTTTGCAACCACGTATTTAATGAAGATTTGACAAATGTTTTATTCATATTATCTTGCTTCATATATGTTATAGTTTACTATTAGGATTTATTTTGAAATTAAAATTATATAAATATCTATTTAAAATAAATCTAATAACAATCCAGACTTTATAAATAAAATATAAGTAAAACTGTAATTACATATTCAAGTAGACTTCATTCAAATATGAATTGAATTTATAATTAAATTAAAATTATAAATAAAACATTTTATATTATTAAAAAATTAATAAAATTACAAGTACGAATACAGGTTCTCTAAATTAATCATATAATTTTTTATTAAATTATATAGATTTGAATTTATTAGCATTTTGCTTGTACAATTCATACACCATGCCGTTAACATCCTGGAAGTATGACAACTCTAATTGCATGCCATTATACCAAGTCTTTAAATTTGGATATTCATCCAGGTCTTTATATTCATTGATAGCTAACATCGAGGTAACACCGGTTAGGGACAGGTCAGCGATTGTCAGGTTACCCCCACCGGCAACGTACTTATTGCCACCGATTAATGTGTCGATTAGTTTCAGAGTTTTCCGATACGTCTCCATCTGTTGGTCAGTCGGCTTTGTACCCAAAAGAGCTGTATTTACCTGTAATTTAATAATAAAATAAATAGAAATTAATTATAAAACTAATTAGCTAGGAATTTAAAATTCATAAAATGTAAATAATATGGATAAGGGAAAATACAGTATTTATGTATACAAGTATGTTGCTTATTGTAAATATGAAAGTACACTCTATATTATGCACATTATTTAATTAGCATGGTTATTAATGTATATTAAGCCTGGTCATACCAAAACATCTATGTTAGCAGCAAAATAAGGCATATCAGTGTACAGCCAACGATCTACCAGTGCTCTGTCCTTTGGGTTTGACGGATATAGACTACTATTGGGGGCGTATTTGTTGCACAGGTATTGCATTATAGCCCTACTTTCCCAGAGTACCAGATCATCATCCACTATAGTTGGCACTTTGTGGTTTGGGTTGAGCTAGTTACATTTAAAATAGTTTATTTTATATAAGTTATTTTTAATTTTAAAAATTAATTTAAGTAACCTTACTTTTAAATATTCCTCGCTAAATTGCTCACCCTTACCAAGATCAATTAACTTAATATTAACATCCAGGTTAAGTTGCTTAAAGGCCATCAGCACCGACCTACATGGGGCACTTAGGGCCGAGTAGTATAATTCAATAGGCATTCCCGTTATATACAGGACGTTAACTACAGTTGAGCGTTTATTTGTTTAATAAATTTGTACCGTACATTAACTTGTATTTATACTACTTTATTTCAAATAATTATTTAATTAACCTTGAACGTTTATAATAGCATGTTTCCAGTAGACAAGAATGTTTTTTCAAGGTTGTTTATATATAATAAACTTATAATGTACCAAACTATTGAGTACACATACAGTGTTTATAATTGTGGCTATTATGATAATGTATTGTATTTCATTAACTCATGAAATGGTATTAACCTTAAAAGTTTTGCAATAATTTTTTTAATATCAATACCATAGATAATTAATACAAAAATTTGAACTAAAATTGCACTTAGAAAGTTAAACGACATTATAATGTAATACACTGTGATAGTTTATTGAAAGTTAAATAAATCATAGATTATTTTAACATATTATCACTATTAATTGGATTGAGTGCACAGTAATTTCAATAACAATAGATTTTTTAAAAATAATTAATAAATATTTGAGCTTGTCCCGACGTACTATAAAATTGTTTGAAAATATTTAGTGTATTAAAATGATTTACCGGACAATGTCGATAATTTTTGAGATGTATGTTATCAAGGACATAAGGTAATTAACATGAATATTAATCTAATATTAAACAATTATAACACATTGAATAAAACTATTGGTAATTAATTATGTTAACGTATATACACTATCATTAATATCTAATTATTGAATAAAGTTATTTTTCAGTAAAACTGCACTAGTATCGATTTTCATAATAATTATAATGTTTTTACTTACAGTACATATAAAACATTTGAAATATAATTATTTGCATTTTAGTATTGTGTATACAAATAGTTGCTATGTCTTGAAACAATGAAAGTCCAACCTAATATTTCAATTAAGTGTAGTAAAGTATTACCTAGCTCATTGGTGATTGCGAGGGCCGGCACTCATCTCTACAGTATTGGTCTCTCACGCTATAAGCCATTGAATGCCGGGAAAAGACGACTAGTTTTTAGTCCAAATATTTTATGTATTTTTAATCTCGTAATGTTTTTGAAGCAAATTATATTGCTAGCGATTCCCGAAAAAGATCCTTATTTTTACGCTATTTATGGTGACCTAGCTTATATTATGGGCATTAGAGTGCAGATGTCTATTTTAATTATAGTCACTGGGTTGATTATGTTATTCACACAACTACTCAATTACTATAACTATAGTCGTAGTAAAAAACCCCGGGATTTGCGAGTATTTGCGATGCTTTCGGGTTTAATAACACCCATTAGTATTGGTATTCACGACAAACATATCGTCTATAAGTTACTCACCTTTAGCCGCAAATGTATAGTTATTTTCGAAAGGTTTTGTAAATTAATATTTTTATTGGCAATCATAATAATATCATCAACATGTATCCTCAAAATAAGTTCGTTAAACATGGTCACCTATTTCATACCTCATATATTATTATGGACATATATCTCATCATACATACAGATGGTTATGCTTTTACACCTGACCTATTATGCTATCATAATATATTACCTAACTTTGAAAATTAAATCTTACATTGCTGATTTTAATAAAATTAAGAAAGTACGTCTGAATTATTATTTGCAAGCAATTGTTCGTAACTTTAATGACGTATTTATGGAAATAAATTATTATAATAATATTTATTGGTCTAAATATTTGGGCATTTATTGGATATTAGTTGTCTTACTATTGATTTTTATGCTATTTTTAACAATGTTTGCTAAAGTTTTATTTATAATCAAGTTGCTTATGTTTGTTATATTTATCAGTTTGTTATTAACCCTTGTATTTATTATACACTATTCATCGCTACTTAATAGGCAATCAATAAATTCATATAAAAAATTAAACACTTTTTTGACACTTGATACACAAACTGGCTCAATCAATGTTAAAATAAAGGTATTATAAAATAAATTATATATTAATTGTATTTTTAGTTAAAATATTGTATTTTAAACCAATAGTTAGTATCACTGATGGAAAGGTTGGGTCAGAAAAGGGATGGATTTTATTGTTGGAAACTATTCCGTATTAATAGATTCCAGGGATTTAAGGTTTGTACGGTTTACCATGCTTAGTTATTATCTAAAATCTTTTTAATGCTTTTATAGATTATATGCACTATTGGATTATTTTATATTAAATTATTAAAATATCATTATAAGGCTGGTATTGAATTATAATAAAATTTTACTATAAAAGCCTAGTTAATAGTTTTTGATATTAAATTTTGTATCAATGTTATTATAGAGAATTATAAATTATTTAGTGAGAAATTTATTGTATTAATTTATCTAATTTTTAAAATAATTGTATTAACATAATGTAAATTAATTAACAAGTATATTAATGAAATTAAATTTAATTGCACTATTAATTATATAGTTTATAATAAAAATATTATTCATGTTTACAATAATTACCTATTTATTTATTTAAATGGTGTTCATCGTGAGGTGTCAATAAATTGTGCTGGGGTAATCCGTATCAACGCAAACTATATGACAATATCGGTCATTTGAATTGATCAAGCACGTGCAGTCGATAATAATAATTTATGTAAATAAATGAGTGTATAATATACAAAAAGATCAATCGATAAATAAAAATGAATGACTATTGATAAATAATTTTACATTGAAAGCATAGTTTACTCATTCAAACTAATAAAAGTTTTCAAACTTAGCTTACATTTATGAGTGTATAATATACAAAAAGATCAATCGATAAATAAAAATGAATGACTATTGATAAATAATTTTACATTGAAAGCATAGTTTACTCATTCAAACTAATAAAAGTTTTCAAACTTAGCTTACATTCATCACAAATTATTTATCAATAGTCATTCATTTTTATTCATCGATTGATCTTTTTGTATATTATAAACTCAAATATAATTAGTCAATCAAATAAAAAACATATCCATTGATTACATGTTTGCTTGTAAATTATTTTATATAATTCATTGCTGATTTTAATAATATAATTAGTAACTTTAAGTTCATTCAGTATATTAGGATTTAAAATAATAATTATAAAAACATTTATTATTTAATCATTGCATGAAAAATGGGGAACGGGATGGGAGTAGTAGTCACTACAGGACTGGATATAAATAATTAGGCGTTTAGTTAGTGGTAAGGGGTGTTGCCGTTGATGGACCGGTATATTCACACATGAGTCCATCCCATGTATAGTCCGATAGACAACCGCACGAGTAGTTCCCGTGATTACCACTACTGGACGGCAAACATATTTCAGGACAGGTATGAGTCCGGCATTTGTTGGCACCGTCCGGTTGAAACGATTTGTGTATAATTTTAAAGGCATTTATATCGACACCCGATTGGAGGACCAGATGAACTACCGGTTCCTCGTACCACAACTTTTTCATATACATGCGACTAATCGTATGGTCTCTACTGTCTGTCCAATAGATGTAATCCCCGATTATATCTTTAGTGGCGATCGGACTGTCCGGAAATGTATCTTCAGATGAATGGTGTCGCTGCCTACCGGTGCCGTCGTAGCCAATAAAGTACAGACTAAT
The DNA here is from genome assembly GCA_905397405.1 of Oppiella nova. Lineage (NCBI taxonomy): Eukaryota > Metazoa > Arthropoda > Arachnida > Sarcoptiformes > Oppiidae > Oppiella > Oppiella nova. Next base: position 5,580 of record CAJPVJ010003766.1, on the reverse strand, counting down.
AACCGTCGAGTTGTATATCTTTTTGCTCATCCAATAAATACGTTTAGTCTTACCATCGATATTCAGGGTATTCTTGATTATGAACTCCGAGTGGACCATCTCATGAACTCCCTGTCCATCCCTGAAACGATTGGAATATACAACTTGGCATTCGATAGCCAACTTCAATTAGTAGGGTGAAAATGTAATTGTTATTAGCAATGAATATAATTAGCATGATAATTTTAACCTTTAAAATATTCACTGCAAACAAGTATTGACTCAATCGGATCCACAATTCTGGTATAATGTACTGTCACACATGTACATGTATAATAATCTCATATTAAACAATTATAACATATTGAATAAAACTATTGATAATTAATTATGCTAATGTATAATTAACATATATAATTACACATATATTAATGTATAATTATATAAACTAACATAAATATCTAATTATTGAATTAATTTATTTGCCAATAACACTGTACATTGTGTAATAAAGTATCGATTTTCATAATAAATTATAATGTTGTTAAGTACAGTAGATACATAAAACATTTGAAATATAATTATTTGTATTTTAGTATTAGGTACAAAATATTTCTAGAAACTATGAAAGTCCAACCTAAAATTTTAATTAAATGTGCTGAAGTATTACCAAGCTCAATGGCGATTGCGAGGGCCGGCACTCATCTCTACAGTATTGGTCTCTCACGCTATAAGCCATTGAATGCCGGGAAAAGACGACTAGTTTTTAGTCCAAATATTTTATTTATTTTTATTCTCGTAATGTTTTTGAAGCAAATTATATTTCTAGCGATTCCCGAAAAAGATGTTTATTTCTATGCTATTTATGGTGATCTGGCTTATATTATGGGCATTAGAGTGCAGATGTCTATTTTAATTATTGTCACTGGTTTGGTTATATTATTGACACAACTACTCAATTACTATAACTATAGTCGTGGTATAAAACCCCGGGATTTGTGTGTATTTCGGATGCTTTCGGGTTTAATAACACCCATTAGTATTGGTATTCACGACAGACATATCGTCTATAAGTTACTCACATTTAGCCGCAAATGTATAGTTATTTCCGAAACGGTTCTTAAATTAATATTTTTATTACTAATGATAATAATATCATCAGCGTGTATGCTCAAAGTAAATTCATTAAACTTAGTGACCTATGTCATACCTCATATTTTATTATGGACATTTTTCTCAACATACACACAGATGGTTATGCTTTTACACCTAACCTATTACTCTATAATAATATATTACCTAGCTTTTAAAATTAAATCATATATTGCAGATTTTAATAAAATTAACAAAATACGTCTGAATAATTATTTAAAAACAATTATTCGTAACTTTAATGATATATTTATGGAAATAAATGATTATAATAATATTTATTGGTCTAAATATTTGGGTATTTACTGGATATTAGTTGTTTTAATGCTGATTTTTATGCTATTTCTAACAATGTATGCTAAAGTTATCATTATCCTCAAGTTACTTATGTTTGTTATATTTATGGGATTGTTATTAACCCTTGTATTATTTACTGGATATTAGTTGTTTTAATGCTGATTTTTATGCTATTTCTAACAATGTATGCTAAAGTTATCATTATCCTCAAGTTACTTATGTTTGTTATATTTATGGGATTGTTATTAACCCTTGTATTTATTATACACTATTCATCGCTACTTAATAGGCAATCAATAAATTCATATAAAAAATTAAACTCTTTTTTAGCACGTGATACAAAAAATGTTTCAATCAATGTTAAAATAAAGGTTTTATAAAATAAATTATAATTTATATTAATTGTATTTTAGTTAAAATATTGTATTTTAAACCAATAGTTAGTATCACTGTTGGAAAGGTTGGGACAGAAAAGGGACGGATTTTATGGTTGGAAACTATTCCGTATTAATCGGTTTCAGGGATTTAAGGTTACTACTGATTACCATGCTAAGTTATTATCTAAAATTTTTAATAATTTTATATTCTTTAGATTATATGCACTATTGGATTGTTTTATATTAAATTATTAAAATATCATTATAAAGCTGGTATTGAATTATAATAAAATTCTACTTCAATCATTAATTGTAACACTGTTTATTATATTACTTAATTAATTGTTAGTGTATTATCATTAATTTATAGTTATACAAGAAACATAATAATTAACCTTTGTTAAAGTTACCAAGGGTAAATAATTCCGTATAATTTGTTAATGTCTTTAATAATATATAAATTTTTATATTTATTTTTAATATTAAATAAATATACTCTAAATTTAACATGGCATAATTGAATATTAATGTTAGAATATGAGTTGACTTATAACATTTCAAATGTTAAAAATTTATATTGTTTGTTTGTTAAAATATTGTAACTACAGTTGTATATATTCGATATAGATCAAAATCAAGTGGTTTGTTTTGCAAAACTAATATTTGCTCACAGATTAATAAAATCAACTGTCACAAATAATGATAAAATCATATAAATCAATTCACTGTAAAATGAATCAAAATAATTGTAACAAATCATATACAACAAATTTAAAGGTAAAGTTGCTTAAGATTTATTTTTGGAAATTTTAAGATAGTTCAATAATCCACAAAATCACATTTTAACCTATTGGGTCATAATGTATTAAAAATTAAAATTTTCAATTCTTAATTAAAAGAGAATATGTTGTTGTAGGATGTGCCTGTTTATCTTGCACTGAATTGTATAGATTTAAGTTTTATATTGCAAATATTTTGGTACGTTTTAGGTTTGCGTATTAACTAATTTATAACTGAATTAAATACATTCAAAATATGTATATAGATTATGTATATATATAGATTAGATTTTTATAAATGACAAGTAAATGACAAGCAATAAATAAATTAATTCACTATAATTCTCAATTCTGACACATAATATTGTATTATATTGTTTGATTTATTGTGTAAATTAATTTATTGATAAAATTTCTTATTGCTACCATTTAAAATATAATAAATTTCAATGAAAAGGTATTATATGTATAGTTGCATAAATGTCTACCATAAATTGCATACAATATTACCAAAACTTAGCTTAAAAAACGTTGACATCTATAGTAATCCATTGAACATCATTTATACCGAGTATTAACTGATTTATTAAAGTGTTTGGGTTTTAATAATCTAATCAAAACTGACATATATTATATTTATGGTGTCCGTGTGTTATAATTATATCCACAAAACAAATAATTTATTAATATTATGAATATTTTGAAATGTATTGATAAATATATACCTAGTATTATATAATCCGTTAATTTATGGTCAAATATACTATCCAATCATCTGATCTCTGATCGCATATTATTATGAAAACAGCTAACTATATAAGACTACATTTGTGTATAATAGTTGACACAAACCACTAGAAACTTGTCGGAAAATCAATATATATTTAGTCCATATTATATAAGAAGGCTATATTTGTGGAGTAATTATATATATTGATTATACAATTATGAAGACCATAGTGTTAATTGCATTCATTGTCACCTTGGCATTTGTTTGCATGGCTCACGAATCGGGTATGTTTTTATTTTATTCATACTTTTAATAAAAGTGACTTTTTTAAAGCTTTTTAAAAATTTTATACGAATCAATGTAAACCAGCTTAATACAATTAATTCTTTATTTTTATTTTAAAATTTTACATTTGGGCTATGTTGTGCTATAGTGAGCTAAGTATTACAAAATGCAAACTGTAATTAATGCACAAACCATATAATAGATTATCCGATTTTAAGTAAAAATAATAGTTTTATTTAATATTATGTTATAAATGTTTATTCAAAATTAACATTTGATTAAAAATATACTTATTAACTAAATTTAAATATAAAACTCTAAAATAAATCCGATATTTAAGTTTAAATTAACTACTAACACCGTTGTACATTAAAAAATACTTAGCTTGTTATAGCATGTTGTGTTTCATTTGTAGAATTTATATAAATATTAAAAATTCTTAATAAGCAAATTTGTATAGATTTGTATAATTCAGATCCGCTGATTAAGCTAATGGTACCACCGGCCTCCACAAAAGGACCTGTACCAGTATACACATCAAAAGGACTTGTACCAGTACTCACAACAAAAGGACCTGTATACCCAACCACAAAAGGACCTGTAAAACCACCCATTAATGGTTTTGCTCTTTCAGTTTTATTTAAAATATTTGATTAAATTGATTATTTAATCTTGACATTAAAAGTGTTTAATAATTATTTAAAATAGCGTTAATAATTTATAATAATTTGATAAAGTTTAAAATCTTTAATTTTATACATATCGTACTGTAAACTTATGGCCCAAAATAGTTAGTAATAAAGTAACTCAAAATTATTTAACATTTAATATACCACTGAATAGTGACATAAATATTGTTTATAAAGATGTTGTTAATTATCAATACACTAAATGCACTATATTTCAGTTCACTGTTTACAAAACTATTATGTATGAAAGTTTTGGCTGAGATATTTATTTTATTTAATCATATGAGGTATATGTTATATTTTTTAAAAACATCGTTTAATGTAATAAAGCAATTTACACTAAATGCTTTTATTTTAATTCGTATAATTAACTAAATAAATTCACATAAATATTTTAATTTGTTGTATAATTCGGCGATTAATAAAATGCTTAAAATATTATATAATTTAAGAATGAAATATTTATCACAAAAATATAATCAAAATTATAAGATTACAGAATAATAAATTAGTCAGGTTAGATAATTCGTTGAAATTGTTTAGTTAAAAATAACACTTTTACTGTCAGTATTTATATTAATTACTTACATAATTGTTCAATATAATAAAATCAATCGCAAATCCAACGTTTTATGTTCAACAAATAATTTATTACTAAAATTATCTTTATATCTTTATGATAGGTATTCACCAGAGTTAACAAATATATGTCAAAATGTCATATATTTTTGGATTAAACCATAGAAATAACATTGAAATACATTGTGTTGAGATGTCATTACAATAATTAATAAATGAATTCGTACTCTAATCAGTGTGACCAACNTTAAACCATAGAAATAACATTGAAATACATTGTGTTGAGATGTCATTACAATAATTAATAAATGAATTCGTACTCTAATCAGTGTGACCAACCGTCCTCTATTTTTGTATTTGTCCTCTGAGTTTTAAGAGAGAAATAGTGGACATTTAATGTCCTTTATTTGTGAAAATTATAAGATTCCTTATTTAGAAAGATAATTGTAGCATAATACTGCTATATAAACTGTAATTCAAATTATAATCATAATAAAATATTCTATCATTTAAATAAATTATATTTAAGTGCAGCAAACTTATAGGAAAATACGTAAAGAACTTTGACAAAATTAGTCAAAATGTTTTGCTGCTGTGAGATCAGAAATATTCAAAAAATTGTAATTCAATTCCCCCATAAAATATGTTGTCCACTATTTGTCCTCTATTTATTCAATTATTTTATCAAAATGTCCACTTTTTACAAAACTTAA
>CAJPVJ010003765.1:0-10509 GCA_905397405.1 Oppiella nova | reverse complement strand
TTAAAATAAATTATTGAAAATTGCACACAAATTGATACGGTTATCATGGACAATTATTGGATATTTATACTGAAATATTTAAATTTAATTTCCAAATTCAATTATTTAAATTAATTCATAAATGATTTCACTTTTGAGCCCTTTTTACAGTACTATTGCATCAAATATATTGTCGCCATTTGTTGACCACTTTCACTGTTGGGGCCCGAATCGGGTCGAGAGTCCAGTGCTAAGCATAACATAACACTCCCCACCCTTTCGCCCATCAAATCGCCTCTAATCTAGCCCACATATTAGCGCAATGGAAAATAATTCAAAAATAGATAATTGTATACAATGTGTAAAACAAATTTTTGGACAATTCAATTTTATATATTATGGTATAGAAATTGGTTATAATTTACATTTTGAGTTTGAGATTCTACATTGAGTTAATTTGGTTCGCAATTAAGCTAATTTAGTATCATAATTTAGTTAATTTAGTTCACTATTTAATTAATTAGGTTTAATATTTAGTTAATTTGGTTCAAAATTTAGCTAATTTTGTTTAACAATTAGTTATTTAGTTCAGTGATACAACTTATTTAGTATCACATCATTAATACATTCAACATTTACTGCAGAAAATTCCATTCTTTCAAATCACATGCTTTAATCACATGATGTTGTTTATTAAACCTGGAAAGGGATTACACCTGGTATGTAAATAAAGGGATTAATTGTAGATAAGAGTGCAAATTTTTGCGCTGATATGTGGGCTAGCCTCTAATATTAAATAAAAGGTGATTTATTGCCACAATATTAAATGCATCACTTTGTAAAGTTACTAGTTTATAAGTTTGCATTGAGTTTATATGTTTAAGTAAAGTAACTATTTTTTTATAAACATGTGTATCCATTAATGAAATTTTTAAAAACAAAATTATAGAATATGTATTATATTATGTTTAAATTCTTTGTGTACAACAACCCTCATTCAAATTCTGTGTTCATAATGATATGCTTGATAAGCGCATGTCTATAATGTCTATATTGTAAGTTATATAACCATAGATCCCATTATTCTGTGGTTTTCTACACAGAATCCAACATTCATTGCATACTAGGAGTGAAATAAAGGTTTCATTGCGAGTTCATGTGTTTGATTCATGATTAACATAGTGATTAACTCACCTAGATAATATTTTCGACTGTATATTCATATATAATATAAACTCTCATTGCGTTCATAACAATTGTTCACTCAATTCATTGACAGCATTGTGAGCACCGGTAGCACTGGATATACTGCACTATTCAACAGTAAGTGATTCACTCGTGGGTCCAGAAATATATGCTAAATATTAATTGTTTTCACATTAAATGTTCAGTTGTTTTGGTGTCCATACAGTCAGTCATTGATAGCAAAGTATTGTCTCATAAGTGGTGAGAGGAATGACCGCAAGAAGTAGTCATACAATGAATGCACAGAAAGTCTATCCGAAAGACTCTTTGGACCGATTGGGCGATGATTTGTGTCAACANCATTTGTATTAATAATTCATTTTTATTCTAATATTTTGAAATATTTAAATTTTTAATAACTTTTCTTAAAATGTGTGAAAAGTATAGGAAAGACTCTTTGGACCGATTGGGCGATGATTTGTGTCAACACTTATTGTCTTTCCTATCACTCGAAGACCGGTTCCGATGTGAAGGTGTGTCCAAACAGTGGCAGAGAGTGGTATACACGACAGTCACTGACCTTAAGATCTCTAAGGCTATGGTTAATGAGGGGAAGCCTATGGACACTAACAGACATTTACAGGCATTTGAATTACTACTGAAAAAGTGCGCAAACATTGCGTTCATTGACGGCAAATACGGTTACGATATGAGTGACAGTATGTTATCGTTAATCACTAAACACTGCAACCATTTGAATGGCATTTATATGTCGGTCGAGAAAAACACCACTAATGAGACGATTGACACGTTTTTCACGAAGTTTGCCAAACAATTGCAATCAATTGAGTGGAGGCCATGTCGGGGCGCTGTCGAGGGTTATATACTTAATAATGTCAAGTATTGTCCAAATCTACGGGAACTGTATCTCGAATCTGAAGGCAATCAGTTGTCTTACGTGTTGAGTGCCGATAGAAATGTGGTTTTGTTTCATAGGTTACACACTTTACGCGTGTATTATAATAATGATTATCACAACACATTTGTCCAGTTTGTGGACACATATAAGCATAGCTTGAAATCAATTCACGTGTATATCGACGGCGATAACGACGACAAATCTATCGCCGCAGTAATGACTGGTTTGTCGCAAATGCGGGCATTAATTGACCTGAAGATTGAATACCCGGCCTATGAATACACGGATGTAGTGAACGGCCACTTGAGGCAAATCGGTATAAATTGTCCCCAAATCCTATGCCTTGCGCTGAGAATACGTCTTCGTTGCGATTCCCCGTGCGATGAGTTCATACCAATACTCAACGATAGCTTCAAACGACTAAAACGACTCGAAATGGACGAGAGTTGCATCGAATGGCTTTCCAGTGAATGCGTGAATCCATGCAAACGTATCACACATTTAACGCTGAGTTCATTGAGTGATGATTGGATCAACTTCAGTGGTGGCGGTGATAGCGACCGCTTCATCGACAACGTGAACACAGTGTTCCCGAGTATTGTCTTATTGGATGTCAGGGATATTGTCGTAAGGGATTTTGTGTTGCAGTCATTGGCGAGACTCACGAAACTGCGATACATTAAGCTTGAAAATTGGAGTCGCATGGTCTTAATGGCCTTAAAGGTCTCGCAAAACACAGTCAATGATTTACGCCAACATAATCCGGATACTGTTATCGAGATTATCGATATTATCGAAATATATAGATGACAAATTTCTAGTTCCGATGAATCACATGATATATTCGTAATGTTTATATTCTGGATAACATATCTAAACCGCTGTAATCTTACTATTCTTATGCATTCAATATGTGTTTTCTAAATGTGTTTTGACTTTAATTCATAAATGGTTTAAATTTTGAGCCCTTTTTACAGTACTATTAGTTTGTCGCAAATGCCGGCTTTCATTGATTTACGCATTCATTTCCATAGGCTATCGGAGGCTGCAATAGTGAGTCAATTGACACAAATCGGTACTAATTGTCGCCGTTTGAGGCGACTTTCGCTGTTACTGTTATCGAGATTATCGATATTATCGAAATATATAGATGACAAATTTCTAGTTCCGATGAATCACATGATATATTCGTAATGTTTATATTCTGGATAACATATCTAAACCGCTGTAATCTTACTTGAATTATGCATTCAATATGTGTTTTCTAAATGTGTTTTGACTTTAATTCATAAATGGTTTAAATTTTGAGCCCTTTTTACAGTACTATTACTTGTACTGTACTTTTACAGTATTAATAGCTTTAATCATTACAATGTAATTATTAATTGTCAAACTTAACTACAATTTAATTCAATAAATTTAAAAACTATTATAATTTAAATTTTTGCGCATTTTGATGATCACTCGCTTTGAATGTATGGGTGAATGCTTGAGACAAATGGGTGTAACTATGCCTTCAAAACAGGCTTTCAGTGCATAAACTGTTAACACGTTTTGCCACGAATTATAGCATTCAATGCGAAAACACGTGACTCTCATGTCCTGTCATTTCATTTCATTTGAGTTTTGTTTACAAAACAATTTAATATTTATAACTATTTTTGTGCTTTAATTCAATTAATTGTCATTCAATTTGAGATAAATTGTGAGTATTTTGTGCTTAAAATTGCGTTCAATGTCTGGACTCGCGGTGCACTCATTGACAGCAAAGGTATCACTCATTGAAACATACATTCAATCAATGAATCACTCATTCATTGCTTTTCACACAAAATAGATTCCATTTGTCCGCTAATTATGTCTCAAAACACGCGAAGAGTTGGTCTCACGAGTGACACAAATGGGAGACAATCGATGGACCGATTTGGTGATGATTTGTGTCAACACTTATTGTCTTTCCTATCACTCGAAGACCGGTTCCGATGTGAATGTGTGTCCAAACAGTGGCAGAGAGTCGTATATAAGACACAAACGGATCTCATACTGGACTCCAAGTCCGGTATCGAGACATTGATTACTGACAACACGTTTGACATAATTGTGAGAAAGTGTGCAAACATTACACGAATTGATTACAATATATACGGCGATAACGACAATGTGTTGAACACCTCAAAGTTGGTGTCAATTAACAAATATTGCAATCATTTGAATGCCATTCGTGTGAACCACTCGTGGGAACCGATAAGCGAGCGAACATTGAACGAGTTTACGGCAAAGTTTGCCAAACAATTGCAGTCATTTGAATGGCGTGAATACGATCACCGGAAGTGTTATATCGATAAGCGCTGGCATCTCAAGTGTTTCCCAAACTTATCGCAAATCAGCTTTAAGTGGGTTTTAGATCGCAATCGCATGTCGTATGTGTTGAGTGGCGATAGAAATGAGGTGTTGTTCCCGAGGCTACAAAAGTTTGCGTTTATATACACAGCGGGTCACACGAAAAGCGTTGAAGTGTTCGCCAAGTCCTACAGAAATACAATGAAATCCATTTCAGTGACAATCGACAAGACTTGCGATGGAGAAGTCCGTCCATATACTGATGACTAGTTTGTCGCAAATGCCGGCTTTCATTGATTTACGCATTCATTTCCATAGGCTATCGGAGGCTGCAATAGTGAGTCAATTGACACAAATCGGTACTAATTGTCGCCGTTTGAGGCGACTTTCGCTGACTTTGAACAGCGTATCAAATGAATTGTTCGCTCAGTTGTTGCGTACAATTAACGCCAACTTTAAGCAAATAAGTCGATTGGATGTGAATGTAGTGATTGTTCACAAGGCGTGCGAATTAATGTGCGAATCGCTGAGTGGATTAAAACGGTTGACACATTTGTCAATATGGACTGGCTCACGTACATAATTACGCCACGTTTAAGGCCAATATTGGCGTACATTTACCGAAACTCCGGTTTCAATCACTTGTAATCTGATTCATTTCGCTAAGGATATAACATAGCATCTAATGAACTCGCTGTTTAAAAAGCGCCCCGGTAAAATGCGGTACATTTGATAAGCATGGTATTAATCGACAATGGTACTGTACGTTAAATAAATGACCATTAATTTTGAATGAATGAAATAAACACTTTTATTAAACAATCGCTGTTTCTCAGACTCGTAGCGCGTGTATGAATAAAATGTAACGCTTTCCGGATTGCAATTGATGTGAATTTTATTTATAAAATATATAAAATATTTATTTATTTATAAAACATTGAATTAATTTTGTCGTAATACAGTATTTGTACACATTACACAACGTAATATGTGAACAATGCCTAATCTATTTAGTGATTAGTGTCTAATTGCTCAACAAATAAAAGGATTACATTTTTATGAAATAATATCTTTGAATGCGATATAACTGTACGTTTCGTATAATCATATACTCGCACACTATATGCACCCATAAGTTACACACAAAACACGAGTCCATACACAGTATTAGTGGTGATTATTCCTCATGAAGTGCACCACAAAGCCCTTCAAGTGGGTGGACACGGATACCGAGCCTCCCATTCCGAACGGGTTCTCCATTTCCAACTGCCGTTTCTTGTCAGCGATGGTCGACTTGAGTCGGTAGTCATATAAGTACTCATTGAAGGCGTCGCTGTTCGACAACAGCCTCACGGCCTGCGAGTGACACCAATTGGTGCCCGATATCGACAGCTCCCTAATCCTGGGACAGGCGTTCAGCGCGTTCTTGAGCGCCGTTTGTGTCAACTCTTCATTGCCTTTGAGTTTCACGACCTGTAGGTCCCGGAGCTTCGCCAACGCGTTCAGCGCACTATCGGTGGTAACCGAGGGCTTAATGTTGAGGTATCGCAGTCTCGGCAGATGTCTGTCGATGTTATCGTAGAAATTGTGGCCAAACTTATGCAACACGTTGTAGTCGACGGGAAGGGCGTACAGCGATAGGTGTGTCAGTCGTCGGCAGCCATTGAACGCCTCACTCGTGAGCGCGTAATCGGCGGGAAAACTACCCGTCATTTCCAGTCGTGTCAGGCGTTTGAAGCACTCGTTAATCGCGAGCACTATTAGCGCGAAATTAGCCTTTGATTGGTAGCCGACATCGATGGACAGTCGCTTCAGCGCCGGACACTTGACACCCAATTGTCTCAACTTAATGGCCAGCGGCTGACCGGTGGGCGCGTAGTGCCAACACAACCGCACGCTAACCAACGCCTCCAGTCGCGACATACCGGCCACCAGTGTATCAAAGGCCTTGTCATCGCAACTCCGATCGACGGACACGTCAATGGATTTCACGGTTTTCTTATAGTTCTCGACAAATACGTCAAACTCTTTGCCATCGCTCGCCGTATAAATGAACACAAATTTGCGGTACTTTTGAAACAATATCTCATTTCTGTCGCCGAAGAGTTGCCGGACAGTGATGTAGTCATCGCACGGATCGGCTGTCGTTTCGTACAGTTTATAGCAAAACTTGATTTTGTTTTCGCATTGCCTTTGATTTAACTTCATTCGCATCCATGCGCTCAACGGGGGGTACGGCTTATCGGTGCGGACGGCCCTCTGGATACTGGCCCTCGACGTGAGGCTCAGACTCTTATAGTAATCATCACTCGATTGGTCGCCATTTAGGCGCATATTAATGGCGTTCATGGGGTTGTGGTAGCAGTCGGTGATGAGCTCATCCACGTCAGGGTGGACACAGTCTGTGACCTCGATGTACGACAGGTCCACCAATTTGTGAAACATTGAGCGCAGTATCTGCGGCCGCATTAACCCGGAGCCTATTGTCACCGCTTGGACGCCGGCGTACACCACTCGCTGCCACTGAGTGGACACACACTCACATCGGAACCGGTCCTCGAGTGTGAGATAAGATAATATGTGTTGACACAAGTCGTCGCCGAAGCGGTCCATCGAGTCCTTGCGGTAGACGTCCGGTGCGGTGGTAGACATGGATCCGCCACTCGATGCCATTCGCAGTCTCTTCGGTGGCGCTACTTCTCGACAGTCATCCGAAAGCATGTCTTCGCGTATAAAATGTATGTAAAAAAGCTTTGAAACAATGAATTGATAGCCAAATAGCGATCAATTAGTGCACGAAATGAGTGCTCAAAACAGTGCTCACTATTGGCGACACAAAACTCGCAACTCTTATAATCACCGCAAATGTATGTCTCATTCAAATCGCCGATAATTGTAGTGAACGTGAAGTGAATTAATTGCGAAAATTACACATAAATCACGGTTTAATTAATTATAATACGATTTAATCACTTATTTATTGCCAACATGTTTGTTGACATACTGTGGTATCATATCGTATGCCAAGTGACATACCTGTGCGCGCACTGGCAGTACACGAGTAGTGTAACACAGATGCCGTTGCCATATGAAAAGGGACGCAAACTTATACTCAAACGTAATACCATTTTAGACTATTTACACATGAAGTAAGCTTTAGCAAAAAGTTTTTGTCAATTTAAATATACTCTTAAAATTTAATACAAATTAAGTTTAATTACATTTTTAAAAAGTTTACATAGAAATCCAATAATTAAGCCAAGTTTAATTTGTTATTTTATGTAATAACTATTTAAGTAATTATGATTTAGATTTGAATATTGCTTACTGACATGCATACCGACTTTGAAAATAATAATTTCAAAACATTTGTACCCCGTTTAATTAAACATATAAAATATACAGTCTTTAAAACTCCAATATTAATGTAAAAGTTTGCTTTTAATTTGTCGTTTATATAAATCGGTTAATTTTGCATAAATAATAATTTCAAAACATTTGTACCCCGTTTAATTAAACAATAAAATATACAGTCTTTAAAACTCCAATATTAATGTAAAAGTTTGCTTTTAATTTGTCGTTTATATAAATCGGTTAATTTTGCATGATCAAAATATAGAGAATATTAATTACTAATTAATTAATAATTAGATAGAATTATTTAAATAATATTTTTAAGTGCCCCCGCACTACAAGTGTTCAATAAAAATACAACAAGCTATATTTAACAATATTGTTATTATAATACAAAGTATTTTATTATAGAAATAATCAACCAACAAGCACGTCTATCTATGATTTTTCAATACTCTGAGAAACATTGCGACAATTAGGCCAATAATCTAGGTAGATAAATAAGTGTTAAAAATCACAATAGCATTTAAAATTGTTTATTACTTCGTATCCACGGAATTTATTTATCAAGAACAGTTTCCAACAGTAAAATCCAATACGTTTAGTTCCCAGCCGTTCAATGAATGTCATCAACTGTTAATCAATAATTAAATAAATAATAATTAAATCTAACTAGGACACTTATACCTTGAGTTTGGTAGCTATATGTCTGTGACACCGGCAATAGTATGAGTTCATGATTTTGTATGAGCTTCTAATCTCATTATACAATAGCGACGAATAGTGTATAATAAGTAGCAAGGCCGTCGAGAACTCCATAAATACAGCAAATGTCACTAATTTTGTGGGCAATGGGATCGAGGTAAACAGCGATATATAGAGCAATAAAACCGCCATAAGACTAATACACCCCCAAAAAATGGCTATATATGTGCACCAATATATTCGGTTATATTCACCTATCTCAATAAATATTGCATTAAATTTGCTTAAAATTTTAAGAGAAAATTTAGTGGTCACACAATTGTGCTTGTTATAATTTATAATGGCCAGGTTATTAAATTTAATTTTCAAAACAAAATAGTAGGCAATTATAGTGTAATATAGGAATTGCCAAACGACCACATTGTTCACGTAATAGCCCTTTAGGGACCATATAATAGTATATGGGATACCGAAACAAATTTTATCCATTGTTGTTAAATTGAACGGAAACACAAAATATACCATAATTAAGACCAGAAAAAATATGTACCTGGTTATAAACTCAGTTATACACATCAGTGGCCGACAAATTCGCAATAATTTTATTACAACCCTTTGGTCGTGTATACCAATACTTATGGGAGCCACGTGACCGGACAGTACGTGCAATACACGTAAATCTAGGGGTGTTTTACCTTTCATATAATTGTAATAATTGAGCCAGAGTGATGCTAAGACGATTATGTTAAATATTTGCAGCAAGCAATCTGTCTCGACTCTAATACCGAAATAATAGCTAATATCACCAAAAATAATATAGAATTGTTCCGATTGTTCCGGTAATAGTATCATGGTAGATTGGTGCACAGTGTGTATTAGAAAGAATACGAATAGACAAACGGGCCTATTAAGCAAGGACCTTTTGCATGGCCCGCTAAATGGCGTGTGAAATGATAGGCCAATTCGGTAGAGGTGTGTACCGGCTCGGGGTATGGCCAGGGATGTCGGCAATAACTCGTTTACATTAATTCGTAATGATTTTGATTTTGCACTCATTTTTATCGTTTATGACAACATTTTAAATAGATTTTAATTTGACAACAAACAGAATAGTTTTATATTCCGTGAGATACTGAGAATACTAGTACTGTATATGTTATATATATTTTGTTATTCTGTAGCCTCAATATTGTACTTTACCTGAAATTCTAGAAATAAAAGTACTAATTACAAATATTACCATTATCGTTTAACTATTATTTCTTATATAGTGTATGTTAATATGGTTTTAAACAATATCTATTTTATCATTAAGTTTGTCTTATGTGTAAAATATAAAAATATAAAAAATACGTTTTAATACTTCAATTATTATATTCAATACTCAATATATTGAATATTACCTTGCGATATGCAAACCGACTAATATGTTTAAAAAATAATATCAAAACATACGTGACTTGATAATTAAACATATTACACACACAGCATATTCATTAAAAGCTCAATATTAAAGTAAAAATAATATACTGGTATATAACAACAATTAAATTTTCGTTGCTTTTATGTTTTGTCATTTATATAAACTATTTAATTTTGCATGTTTAATTATAGGTAATATATTTAATTATACAAATTAATTGTACAGAATATTCTTGAGTGCCACCAACTTTACACGTATTCAGTAGAACATATTAAAACATATCCGTTGTGTACTGTACACAATATACTACATGAATGACTCTGTGCTAAATAAATGTCTATTTGTTAACATAAAACTTGTCAGGAAAATAATCAACCAACAAGCACGTCTATCTATGATTTTTCAATACTCTGAGAAACATTGCGAAAATTAGGCCAATAATCTAGGTAGATAAATAAGTGTTAAAAATCACAATAACATTTAAAATTGTTTATTACTTCGTATCCACGGAATTTATTTATCAAGAACAGTTTCCAACAGTAAAATCCAATACGTTTAGTTCCCAGCCGTTCAATGAATGTCATCAACTGTTAATCAATAATTA
>CAJPVJ010003764.1:0-10510 GCA_905397405.1 Oppiella nova | reverse complement strand
ATCAAGTAGTCTCTTCGGGAGAATACATAAAAGCAAAAACCATAGTTGAGGTTCAAAAATATTTTTGATACCTATATTGGTTGTTGAAAATTTAATTTTTAAGCTGCAAAATCTACCTCGCAAAACTTTTGACGAAACCTAATATTAAGAAACACCCATCTGTACTATAGTTCTCGTACTACTAATAATTATACTTATAATGAAAACAAACAAAAATACTATCATGAAATATATGATATAAATGAAATACTAAGCTATAATTTTAATCAATGTAGTTTATAAAATAACGATTTTGCCCGTACTTAGTTTCCAAGTCAATATTATGGGATACCATAGATACCATTTCGGGAAAAACAAAACTGAATTTAAATGACAAGTTGGATTATGACCAAGGTATACATCTTATAAATGTTTTCTGAATTAGATATACAGTAAAACTTTAATAAATTGTGAACATTTGTTATCATTTTTGTTGATATAATATAATTGAAAATATTAATAATTTTTATTGAAAATAGTTGGGATACGTTAAGACACCTGTTACAATGCAATTTATTTAATTGGGCATATAGAGTATTATATAATATTAATTACGAAACAAAGTTTATAAAAGTCTATAACTTAATTTTAAATTACAGATAGTTAAAAGATATTAAAAATAGGAGTTTACCTTACAGAAATCATGCACTGTTTAATATTGACACAATATCTACATGTAATACAAATTATTACTAAATTATTGAAATAAACCGATAATAAAGAGATAATTGGCGATAGATATGAGGATTAGTTGTGAGAACTCATAGGAATTGATGGGAAATAAGTCGAGACAATAGAAACCAATGACAGGACCCGACAGTCGNTAAGTCGAGACAATAGAAACCAATGACAGGACCCGACAGTCGGCTAATCATTGACTCGATTCTCAATCTCTGTCTATAAGTCAGTGAACGAGTCATTAGTATTGAGTACAACAATGGATAGCATTTGTGAGCGCTTTTCGATACCATCGCCAGCAATGAGTTTATAGCGAAAAGAACCAAAAACATTACAATAGAGTCAAACAGTGTCCATAATTTAAACAATAGATTTGACTCAGGATTTTGCGATGAATATAAAAGTAACAGAGAGTCGGGTATTGTCATGATATACGTAATGAAATAAATTTTTGAGAAAAACTGATTCAACGTATGAGTGGTTCGTGTGATAGCGTTGTGTTCAACAATGGCACGCATTAACCTTCCGTTGAGTCCATGTTTGGCATAAAACTCTATCCGACTATTGATTGCATCGAAACTGTACTTCAAATACATTGCGACTATGATTAACATACAGGCGCAGATACATATTATGGTAAATATGTGAATATATGATATTATTGTAATAAATGCCCAAAATATAATAGATATGAGGGTGTAATTATAATGACTGTCAAAGTAGGCTACAATTGTCGGTAATATCAGAAATAATGACCAAATAATTGTATTTCCATATAATAATGGAGTGATAAATAAATTCATATAAGTATTGAATATTAGGTTAACTTTCTGAGCATTTCTGTAACCAATGGGTAAAACGGATCGTTTGTTTTGTAGCCTACTTTGACAGTCATTATAATTACACCCTCATATCTATTATATTTTGAGCATTTCTGTAACCAATGGGTAAAACGGATCGTTTGTGTTTCATATCATTCATTACATTCACAATTAATAATTGGTTTGTATATTCATAAATACAAATGACCATGCTTGCCATAATGACAGCCATTGAGATCAAAAACCCTAACGAACCAACGAGTTGTGTATTTCCCATCATATATGTCGGGTCACACAGTAACCTCTGAAGCCATAGCTTATTTGTACTATTGGTACTAGGTGATATCATTGCACACATTAAACATTTGATTGCAAATATAAATGATATTATTTTGATGATAATTATGACGACTAAACGTCGAATGCTTTTGAATCCGGACTCATATTCATCGATATCGACGCAAATCGTGAAATATGTGTTTTTGCACCACTTTTCCAACAGCGATACGGCATGACCAGGGGAGTACCAGTTCTCTAGGTTTATATCAAATATTTTATTTACCAAATGTATGACAAGTGTTGACACCTTGGTGTTAAACTGTCGGTGCAAATAATCATTTTCATTCATTTTGAAGTTAATATTAATGATAAATAATGTTTAAAATTAATTACTGAAAATATGGTACTTTAGTAGTTATTAATAGTTTTAAAATTTAAAAGCAAATTATCAATTGACTTTATTTAGCTACTTTATGTTATTGAAAATCATTATATAAATATAATTTTAATTATAAAGCTAAGCAAACACAAAATGATGAATAATATATAAATTAATGATCCAGAACAAATGGTATATTAATATATAATTTGATATTCAAGATAAATAATTGTAAAATTCCCGAAATGTTATATACATTATATAAATTTGAATACCTTATTTATAAAGGTTCCGCATCACTTATCTATTTTGTGTCAATATTAATTTAATGAGTTTTATAATAGTAAATATTGTTATCGTTAAATAAATGTACAATATAATTATAACATTTGTTTGCATTTGGTCAAATTAAATAAATTAAACATTTAATTAAAAACATATTTGTCTGTTATATCAATAAAACCGCCAAACTTTGTTTACTAATTCATTGAATATATATGAAAAAAATTATTAATCCCTAAAAGACTAGTGAAAACATACAGAATATAAACATATAATGGGATAATATTTAAATAATTAATGCATTTCTTATATATTAAGAGTATTAAAATAGTCGT
This sequence comes from Oppiella nova, assembly GCA_905397405.1. Lineage (NCBI taxonomy): Eukaryota > Metazoa > Arthropoda > Arachnida > Sarcoptiformes > Oppiidae > Oppiella > Oppiella nova. Next base: position 7,697 of record CAJPVJ010003764.1, on the reverse strand, counting down.
CAATAGAGTGAATAGTATTATGAAATTCGATATCCAATGCACTCCAGTGTTTATACCTCGGCCTCTGTCACCATAGTATCACCTAAAAGGTCACCAAAACAAACACACCATTACTCTCAAGAGTTTTAATAATTAGTCGTCCATAGAGTGAATAGTATTACGAAAGACAACACAAACTAATCGTCAGTTTTGTTCAATAAGACTGAAGTTGTCGTCAATGTCTTAATAAACCATTGAATTGCAACCTATATTTAAGTGCTGCATGGATGGGGTGATTCACAAGTCTAAATTTAATGTTTCGTATTTATTACTGGCTTTAATAATGTTACTAAGCAAGGTTATTTCCCACCCACCCACCATAGACATGTGAATCACCCTATCCATGCAGGACTTAAATATAGGTTGCAATTCAATGTAATAAACTATCCAAAAAATACTTGACAAATACTTGATGCAAGTTTTTGTTTGTAAAATACAATTAAACTATGCTTTTATAACAGTTCTGACACTATTTAATATAACAATAACTTATAATTATGCTCAATTAAATTATTAAAAATGTTTTAATTTAAGAAACTAAATTTAAGAAATTAAATCTAAAAATTTAACTAATTGGGAAAATATTCCTTTTAAAATTGTTTTAGTTTTTTAATAACTGAATTTCATTTTTCCAATTTAAAATTTATTATTAATCGTTATTTTATTTTAATCTCCAATACTTGTCAAATTAATTTCAAGTATTAATTGAGCTAGACAAAATTAGGACAATAAAGCTTATTTCTTTATACTTGTTACTATTAAAAATTAATAAAACTATCAGCAAAATTGAAAAATTTGAAACAATCATAGTATCCAATGTTTTTCAGGTTACTTATCATAATAATTAATATTTAATATAAGATTATTACAACATCAATCGTGTTATTTTGTTATTTGGTCACGATTTTATATAATTTCATTAACAATTTATGTTAAATAAAATACTTGTCCTTATAATGTCAAGTATTAACCCTTGCCTTGTCACTTGACAAATACCCAAAATACTTGAATGCCAAGTCAAATACTTGGGATCTGGTCACTCTGCCGTGAAAGTCATTGAAATTCACTAAACACTTGTCGTTTGGGTAGACAATCGTCGACCGGTCCGACGGCATCCCAACCGACACTCGGGTCCACCACTTGGGCGGCCATACGATGTGCAGACATGTCGCTCATAGCCCTAATGGCACGCAACCAAAGGTATTGCTATCAAAAACAACATTAAATAATACTTTTAATAATAATAACATTCAATTAATTTATTTTCCATTAAATCATCTTTTAGTATATTCACAGCGACTGAGTATCTGACCACCGATTACGTCATTACAATTGTCACGACACTCAGTCTGGGGATCAAATCAAACCCCACTCTTACTGACAATTAATTAATTAAAAAACGCCAAACGTAGGCATAAAATACTGTATAAAATAATGTATAAAATGGCTAAAACTGATAGCCGGGTCCTGCACTAACACTTCGGGTTGACTCCCCAGCGATCACACCCTACCGTATAAGAGAGGGTTTCATACAAAACGAACTTTTGTCACCACTCATACTCATAGACCTTGACACAATCAATACAATTACAGTTGTCTTTAAAACATAATTTTATAAATGTAATTTTACATTTAAAGCTATATTAAATGGATATAAATGTATTGTTTAGACTAGATATGAATAACCACATACTTTTCAAATATGATCAACTGTAATACTATTAAAATACCATTACATGCCATTTAGGGAACACAAAATTCACTGAATATTAATTACATATTTGATTATGATGAGGTATGCATCTTATAAATATTTTATGAATTCCATATAACACTTTAATAAAATGTGAACATCTTGGTATAGTATTTGTTGATATAATATAATTGAAAATATTTTTAATTTTTATTGTAAATTGTTGGCATCCGTTGGGACACCCGTTACACTGCAGTTATTTAATTGGGATACATTTACAGCATTATACAAAATTAATTACCAAGAAAAGATTATAAAAATCAATATAAATTACAGATAGTTGAACAGATATTGACAATAGGCGTACATTTTAAACTTTAATATTTAAAGTAAGCTAGCACATTTTATAATTTAAACAATATCTACATGTAATACAACTTAATTAATACTAAACTATTGAAATAAACCGATAATAAAGAGATAATTGGCGACAGATGTGAGGATGAGTTGTGAGAACTCATAGGAATTCATAGGAAATAAGTCGAGACAATAGATACCAATGACAGGACCCGACAGTCGGCTAATCATTGACTCGATTCTCAATCTCTTTCTATAATTCAGTGAACGTATGGCTAGTATTGAGTACAACAATGGATAGCATTTGTGAGCGCTTTTCGATATCATTGCCAGGAATGAGTTTAGAAAGAAAAGTAACAAAAACAACACAATAAAGCCAAACAATGCCCATAATTTAAACAATGGATTTGACTCCCGATTCTGCGATGAATATAAAAGTAACAGACAGTCGGGTATTGTCATGAAATATACAATGAAAATAATTATCGAGAGAAACTGATTAAACGTATGAGTGGTTCGTGTGATAGCGTTGTGTTCAACAATGGCTCGCATTAACCGTCCGTTGAGTCCATGTTTGGCACAAAACTCTATCCGACTATTGATTGCATCGAAACTGTACTTCAAATACATAGCCATTACGATGAACATACCGGCGCCAATACATACAATGGTAAATATGTGAATAAATGATATAATTGTAATAAATGCCCAAAATATAATAGATATCAGGGTGTAATTATAATGATTATCAAAGTAGGCCATAATTGTCGGTATTATTACAATGAATGATAAAATACTTGTAATTGAAATGATTAATGGAGTGATCAATAAATTCATATAAGTATTGAATATTAGGTTAACTTTCTGAGCATTTCTGTAACTAATTGGTAAAACAGATCGTTTATGTTTCATATCATTTAATACATTCAACATTAATAAATTGTTTGAATATTCATAGATACAACTGACCATGCTTATCATAAGTGTAGACATAACAGCCATAAACCCTAACGAACCAACGAGTTGTGAATTTCCCATCATATATGTCGGGTCACACACTAACCTCTGAAGCCAGAGATTATTTGTACTATTGGTACTAGGTGATATGATTGCAAACATTAAACATCTGATTGCAAATATAAATGATATAATATTGATGGTTATTATGATGACTAAACGTCTAATGCTTTTGAATCCGGACTCGTATTCATTTAAATCGACGCAAATCGAGACATAAGTGTTTTTACCCCACTTTTCCAATAGCGATATGGCATGACCAGGGTCGTACCAGTTCTCTAGTTTAATAGCAAATATTTTAGTCATCAAATATATGACAAGTGTTGACAGTTTGGTGTTAGACTGTCGGTGGAAATAATCATTTTCATTCATTTTGAAATTAATATAATATTAATATTATAATAGTAATGATAAATAATGTTCAATGGAAATATAGTACTTTAGTAATTATTAATAGTTATAAAAATTAATAAAATACAAACTTAAATTATCAACTGACTTTATATAGCTTCTCTATGTTAATGAAAATCATTATATAAATATAATTTTAATTACAAAACTAAGCAAACACACAATGTTGAATAATATGATATAAATTAGTGATACACAATTTTTAAACAAATATCATAGTATAATAATACTGTATCTTATAATACCTTATTTTTAAAGGTTCCGCATCACTTATCTATGTTTTATTAATATTAATTTAATGATTTTGATAATAGTAAATGTTGTTATCGTTAAATAAATGTACAATATAATTATAACATTTGTTTGCATTTTGTCAAATTAAATAAATTAAACATTTAATTAAAAACATATTTGTCTGTTATATCAATAAAACCGCAAAACTGTACTAATTCATTGAATATTTATGAAAAAAATTATTAATCCCTAAAAGACTAGTGAAAACATACGGAATATAAACATATCTGTGGTATTTAAACAAATTCAGGTTTATATAGGGTATAAATTTAAAGTTTTTAAAATAAACTTCTATACTTTACTCGTAAGCAATAGAAAAAAGCTTTAAATTTATATCCTATATATAAACCCGAATTTGTTTAGATACCACAGATATAATGAGATAATGTTTAAATAATTAATGCATTTCTTATATATTAAGCAGTGTCTTTGTAAAATTTTAATTCAATGTAATTGAATGATAATAATTATAAATTATTTAAATAAATCATCAGAATGAATTTACTAAAATATAGAAATATAAAAATAACTCATAGATTTAGAACTAAATTAAACTAAATAAGTTACATTAAAATTATAATGTACACTGGTAATATAAAACACATCTAATTGATACAATAACACAACTTTAATAACATTAACAACTCATAGGTTTTGGCTTAAAATGTGTTTCAAATGCTGTTTTGAATTGTGAGCGAAATTCTGGTTCAGAAACCCTCTAAAGAATCGGTTCACAGAATCGGGTTTATGTGTTGAGCCCCGGGTGGGGAAAGGGATGCGAATAATACCATAGAATTTATGACCAAAACCCTCGCATTCAGTGAAATGAGTCTCAATTTGCGTGAATTGTTTGGCATTTAAATGAACGCTAAACACATGACTCGAGTCGTTGTCCAGCGATAAGTGAATGGCATTTGATTTGCAGTCAATTGGCAGCCAATCGGCGCCCAAATCCTTATCTAAACTCGTAATCAATGTCTCAATCATTGAGTTCTTGTCATCGGATTCCGTATAATGAGTGCCAATGAAGTCAAAGAGTCCGTCGTCTGTGACAGCCATCAGACCATACGTTATGTCCACCTTTTCGTCGTTATACTGAACCTCGAGATCTGCTCTCAAGAGTGCCTTCACTTCAATACCACTGTTGACGACACTGTTGTTCACCAGTAGATCACCCGTGGATTCAATGGATTCCATCCACACCTGGTCTTCGGGACTAACGAGTGATAACTTGTGAATAGTTTCGATGATCTGTTGTCTCGCGTTTCCCGCAAATCTTTGGCGCAAAAAGTTTGTCATAAACTTCTTGTCTGAACCACCGATTGGTACCCGAAATAGGCCTAAAAATCCAAGACATCACTCGTCATACTCATAAGACATACCACTGTTAGTGAGGAACTCATACCTAAAGACTCGGACGGGAAGTGTTGGGCATTCATGTGAGTCCTCTCCAGTTGTATCAACTCATCGCCAGTGAGTTCTTTGGCGAAGAAGTGCTGAATGTATGGCGGGTTGTCCTCCCGATGCGAACAAATCCAGTCCTCTCGAGTCACACCATTCAAGTGATAATTGATCTCTTCTTCGAGCTCTCGGTTCGTGGCGTCGATAATGTCATCGACGGTCACGTCCTCGACGTCCACTTGTCCTCCGGGACACCCGAGCTCTCCATTGTCTGTCAATTGAATCAAACCGTAGACAACACGGGAACTGTTGGCTGAAGTATAGAGCAGACAATGGGAGGCATGTCTACAGCCCGTCATACTAATGGACTCCTCAAGAGATATCGGGATATACTGCACACCACTCGTGAGCGCCGGTGAAGACATATTTACAAACTTTAAGCCTTTGGTTGGAAGTGATTGTGTGATGAATACGAAGCGATTGTCACTTATTTATATCAAACACTGATTGCCATTCATTTTGCTTATAATTTATAAGTTATAATCAAAGTATTGCTTAAGAGTTAGAAATCACATGAAACTTGTGTTTGTGTTTTAAACTCCGCCTAAACTGTCAAATTCAATGACATTTCACTGATTTATTAACGTTTAGATTNTTGCTTACAATTTATAAGTTATAATCAAAGTATTGCTTAAGAGTTAGAAATCACATGAAACTTGTGTTTGTGTTTTAAACTCCGCCTAAACTGTCAAATTCAATGACATTTCACTGATTTATTAACGTTTAGATTACATACTAATTGCATATCAATTAACAGTAAACAAAAATACAGTAAAAACAAACAAAATATAAACTCATTTCGTATTTCACCGGCAATTCCGTGCAAATATCGGACAAAAAATACAAATTATTCCTAAAATAGACTAAAAAAATAAAAACTATAATTCAATAAAAAATAAAATTCAATCGAAATAACATTAAGAATGACTAGAATTTGCATTAAAATCGGTTTCATAGATGTGTTTCAAATGCTGTTTTGAATTGCGGGCGAAATTCTGTGTAAGGAATCCCCCGAAGAATCGGTTCACATAACTGTCCGCTTTTGGTGTCGACCCCCGGAACTGGAAAGGGATGCGAACGACACCATAAGACTTGTTCCCAAAATTCTTGCATTCCGTCAAATGGGTCTCAATTGCCGTAAATTCCGTGGCATTCAATTGAATGCTAAACACATGACTGGCGCCGTTATCCAGCGATAAGGGAATGGCATTTGTTTTCCAGTCACTCGACCAGTCGATGGGTAGCCACTCTTCGCCCAAATCCTTATATAAGTTGTTATTCAATGTCTTAATCATTGAGTTCTTGTCATCGGATTCCGTACTATGAGTGCCAATGAAGTCAAAGAGTCCGTCATCCCTGACAACCATCAGACCATAGGTCACGTCCACCTCTTCCGCGTAATAATGAACGCCAATGTCTGCCCTCAACAGCGCCTTCACTTCGTGACCACCGCTGATGACAGTGGTGTCCGCACTATCACCACTGGATTCAATAGATAGCATCCATTCCTGGTCTTCGGGACTAACGAGTGATAACTTGTGAATAGTTTCGATGAACTGTTGTCTCGCGTTTCCGGCGAATCTTTGGCGCAAAAAGTTTGTCAAAAACCTCTTCGAGCTGTTCCTCTGATCGAAGCCACCGATTGGGACACGAAATACACCTAAAAGTCGGACACAAGTCGTGGTAATCATGTAATCATAAGACATATCAACCGCTCATTGAGTGTCTCATACCTAACGACTCGGACGGGAAGTGTTGGGCATTCATGTGAGTGCTCTCCAGTTGTGTCAACTCATCGCCGGTGAGCTCTTTGGCGAAGAAGTGCTGAATCCATGTCGAGCTGTGGTCGCGATGCGAACAAATCCATTCCTCTTGAGTCACGCCATTCAAGTGATAATTAATCTCTTCTTCGAGCTCTCGATTCGTCGCCGCAATTATCTCATCGACGGTCACGTCGTCGACGTCCACTTCGCCGCCGGCGAACCCAATGAGTCCGTCGAACCGCATCTGAACCAACACATAGACAACACCGGAACAGTTGGCCGAAGAGTATAGCAGACAATGGGCGGCGTGTTTGCAGCCCTTAAGACTCAGCGACTCGTCCAGTGATATCGGAATATACTGTCGACTGCTTGCGGTCACCGGCGAAGACATCGCTGAAGAGCTTCAGAAGTGGTGACCCTTTTGTGTATATATATGGGAAGCGATTGAGTGATGAAAACAAGAGATAACTATCAATAATAGTCTGTTTTATACCACAAACCTGTTATCAATCAATGTGTGGATCAGTCAGACGTATCGCCTAAGCGCTAAGACATGGCGTGTGTGTATCAACTCAATGGCCGGTGATTTGATTGCGAGTGGACTTCGAGGGCAAAGGTCTTCGCGAGTGATCTGTTGTTGACATTCACGTGATGTCTGTGTG
>CAJPVJ010003763.1:0-10512 GCA_905397405.1 Oppiella nova | reverse complement strand
CGCCGCCTCCACCGCCATATCCGTCATCACTCTTTTGAATGATAATTACGGGGATAACCGGCGAGTCGTCGCCCCCTTTAACACCAATAGTGAGGAATATAAACAAGCAATCAGTTGAGGGATCAGACAAAACGGATGTAATTTTACAATTAGAGGGAAAGCATTTGAATATAGGAACGAATAAAGTAGTGTTTATATGGTTTGCATACAAATAGTAAAACAAGTGAAAGATTTAAATATTTTCGCAATACTATTGAATATAAACATTACCTAATTGTCCCTAAAGACTAAAATATTACACAAGCATTGACTGTATGATAGAAAATAATATATACTGTCTAAATTATAAGATGTCTAATTTCTCAATTAAATACCAAGTGATAAGTTAAGAAAAAAGTTTGTAGACATAGTAGATAGAGAGATAAATTAGTTTAGATCACTTGTGCAACTAGGACAATTTTTTTGGCAAGTTTTGGGTTCTGAATATTGATTTTTTCTGGGAATATCCTTATAATGAAATAATTTATAAGATAAAAAGTGTAATAAATACAAACCTCCGCCATAACCACCGCCTCCTCCGCCACCGCCATAACCCCCACCACTGCTTCCGCCGCCTCCATAACCTCCACCACCACTACCTCCGCCACCGTAACCTCCACTTCCACTTCCACTTCCACCTCCTCCTCCGCCATAACCGCCACCACCACCGCCTCCTTTGGAGGATTTAACGGGTATTACGGGAAGATATAACACTTTATATGACGAACGCTTTCCACCGCCACCTCCACCGCCATATCCGCCGCTTCCCCCTCCACCGCCACCATAACCTCCTCCGCCGCCTCCGGACCCGCCATAACCACCGCCGCCACCACTACTGCCGCCATACCCTCCGGCTCCACCACCACCAGAGCCTCCATAACCACCACCTCCCGAACCCCCGCCGCCGCTGGCATACAAGGGAAGTGCCAAACACGACACCACCGACACTACAATCAATGTCTAACGCAAACACAGTATCCCATTAGTCGACAGAATATCACAAATATTATTGTTATTATGACTACATCTCATCAAACGATACTTACTTTTCTCATAATTACTGCAAACTATTTATTAAACAAATTTATAAAAAACTTCACAATTTATAAAACATTGAGAGATGACTATTGAGAAACTAATGAGTCGATTGGCGTTCAATCGGTTAATACACTCTCAATGAACACATTCATGCACTACAAGCGATACGTGCACTGCATTTGCCGGTCATTTAAATCTAAATTCAAACACACAGTGAGGGCTAGAATTTAAATACTTGTTTTTCGGTGTGAGAAGTCAATGGAAAGGTAGTCAATGGAAAGGTAGTGCAAGTGCTCAACGAATTGCAATCGAAAGGCGTCCCAAAAGTGGTCTAAATGAGGGCCAACACCACTAACCGCTTAGAAAATCGGAGGAAAGTTAACATCACTTGATTTACAGCATCTTTTAGTGTGTATTTTGTATTCAAATATATATATTCCTGACTCTAAAAAATAATAACAAAAAAAATACATAACTGTAAATAAAAGAGTCCACAATTGGGTCACCACTTAATATCGCCGTTGATTATATGAATTGATATTTTTGTAGTCATTCATGTCGTTAGCCTAATACCCATCAGGAGATGTCTGGAGGCGATACTCCACTCTCTTATTGAACATCTTCTAAGACTTTGAGAACTTCTATCACTTCTCCACTCAATACTTCATTTTTACTCTTTATTCCTATTTTTAGGACAAGTTTTGAACATTTTTTAATAATATTTTTTTATATAAAAAAGTATTATCATTATTTGACATGGAAATGGGTTTTAATCAATAAATTGAGATCAAAATTGAATTTTTTTAATGTTTACTGTGTTGAAAGACCTATTTAATAATTATAGCTTCAATATTAATCACAATTATGTAAATTATTGTGCTGTACACTCTAATTATTGTGATTAGTTTAAAATTGTAAGCAACATCAATTGTTTTATAAACCATACAGTATTTAATTTATTCAATATGATATTTGCTGTATTAAAAGATTTTGTATTATATTTCTATATTTGTTTTAATAGTATTAAGATAAATTCTCAAACTTAAAAATATATAATTAATTTTAGTAAATAGAGTATAAAAACACTATAAATATAAAATTAAAATTTTTATATTTTAATAATCAACAAGATTAATATCCAATACATGTATTGGCAATACATGCACTTATGTTAATAATAATGTCTGGGCAATATTTATTAATTCCAGATTTTTATTTAGTAGTTTAATAATTACCATAAACTTATTACTTATAAATACATGGTTTTTATTTTCAATAAATTTTCTTAATTATTCTCTTAATTATTCCAAAATATTTGGTTTTTATTAGTGTAAATAGAAATACTAAATTTTATTATAATTTTTTATAATTAAGAAATAATAATTTTTCCAATCATATTTTGATTAAATTCATAATTTTTCTAAAATTAGTAAAAATATTAATATTAGTATTAGTTATTAGTAAAACTGCCAAAAATTTTTAAATTAAATGTACAGTTTTTATTATAATTTCTAACTTATAAGTAAACTAAATATTGAAATACAGGTATTAGAATAAACAGGGCATAAAATTAAACTCAACTGTCGGTTAAGAATATGCAATTACAGTAAATGAAAATCAACAACTTATTTTAATAGAAATCATTTATAAATTTAATTATAACGTTAATTAGCATCATATTATGAATAATATGAATAATACTCTGTATTTAAAGAAAAAAATTTTATTATTTCATATTAAAAGCACAAAAAATAGCTGTAAATAGTTATTGATCACCAGTTCAACACAAATTCCGTAAAAATAATATATCCTGGTAATACAAAGTAAATATTTATCTGCAAAAAACAATTTTATCAGTATTTATACTCAAATCTTTTTATAAACTTTTTTGCTTTTTGTGTGAATATTTAACAATATTTAGCAATTTTTTGCCAAAATTACTTTCCAATTTCAACTACTTTTTACAAATATAATTGAAATTTATTTATATATTGTATTGAATGAAAACTTATCTATAGAAATGAAATGGAAATAATAATAATAATATTTTTTCACATTTGAAATACTGGGCATAAAAAGCAGTAAAAACTAGAATATGGTTAAAATGAGCAAAAATATTGCGGGGATGACCTAAAAACGCCAGAAATAATACATAAGATTCAAATAATTACATGTAAAAAACATATTGTTGTACTCCTTATCCCCTAATCTATGTATAACATTGCAATCTTATTACTGTTTATTTATACTATATATTAAACGCACAAAAAGATCTTAAAATAAAATTTAGCCAAAGAGTTCAATGTCTGCTTAATTAGAAATGCAAAAGGCTTTCAAACAATTAAATACTTGTTATTATAGTGTATTACTGGATGCAAAATATTAGATAAATTGAAAACAATGTACTCTTCGGACCAAAACCTGATTTTCTAATTTCTATACATTTATCATGTATTAAACATTCAGTATTTGGGTTCAAAACACAAACTCATTCTCTGCTATTTTTGGAAAAGATTAGTCTCTCTCTCTCTCTCGCTCTCTCGCTCTCTCTCTCTCTCTCTCTCTCTCTCTCTCTGATGTAATTTTTAAAGGTGTAACATTAAATGTAATACAAAGTGTTATATAGAAAGTAAAGTAAAATTATTAAAATAACAATTACAGACAAAATGAGTGGATGCCAATAATTGCCTTGTAGACAATTAACCCTTGTAAAAACATACCGGTCCTATAAAAATGCATTGTCCACTAATCTACAGCTCCGTTTAATTCGCATTAAAGTAATATGAAAAGACAATTATGTTAAATAAGCTTAAAATGTTTATTTTCATACGTTGGTCCCTATATTTAATCCGCTTATGAACTAAAATCGTGTTTAAAATTAAGTGAATTTGTTTAAAAAGCAACAAAAAAAAGTATAAAAAGTTTATAATAAATATTTAAAATATTTGTCAACAGGTATAGTAAACACAGACATAAAATTCAACACATGTTTTAATGCTAAATATACATCAATACAAATACAATAATTAGACTTTAAGGCTAGGTATCAAACAATTGAAAAATAAATTTGGGATCTTTCGAGATAAATATAATATATATTGAAAACTTTAAAAACATTTCAAATTTATCACTAAATTATTTCCATTTCATTTCAAATACAATTACAATCATAAGAATCAGTGAATGGATGAATCAATCGGTGGTTAAGGAGTGCATTCATTCACTGGAATTGGATTTATTATGTTTGGAACGTCTTCGGCGGTCAGTCGTGTCTTTGTCGGCGGCGGCAGTCGTACAGCAGATCTGACACACGTATAACTGGGTACAGACGGGTCCGCCACCAAAAGTCATCTGAAAGTACTCCCACACGGAGTGCGAGAATATGGTACACAACTCGTGAACTATAGGCGCCTTTTGCGGGTCGACGGCGTTGTGTTGACACAGGAAATCACAATTGGTTATTGGTCCCGGTGCTGAGAACGTGTTGAACCGGTTCACCCACTGCTTGGACACGTAGAAGTGGACCACCGATGGCTCGCTGCGCGACAGCCTCATCAGCTCCAGCGCCCGCACCCGACGCTTATTCATCTCGTCGTTAGACTTCCGGTAGAATAACACATAGGCGTCACAGTTGGCCACCTGTTGGGCGTCCACTGACGTCACGTACTGGTCGTCGAACTCATACCACACTTGATTGCTTTGGTTCAGAGCGTAGGCCGTGTAGTGACCCGAGGCTGCCGTTCCCAAGTGACAGATGACGGCCACCAAGTCGTACGCATTGCCGTCAGTCGACTGATTGCCACTGCGAGCCATGTATGACGACATGTCCAGTCCTGTCAACACATCCGCATTAAGATAGTCATCAATCTTAAGAAAGCCATCAATGAGTCTCACCTTCGAGTGGGAACGACACGTGCGTCGATATCTTCGACGAGTACATGAGTTCGTGTCGGAACCGCTTGAGATGTATACTCAAGATCTCCGGCAACTCTAAGACCTTTGAATACTTGACTCCATTCCTGAGTTTATTGCACTTTTCGCACGAATACATGTTATCCCCTCTGAGCTCATCGGCCGAGAAGAACGCACTCAAGCAGTCCTGAAGGGTGACCGTCGGGCCCAACACCCACCCCATGAACCAGTCGACCCAATCCCAGAGCCAGCTGTAGATACCTGTCACGTTGTCTTTCGTCAAATCCAGTAACGACGCCGACATTGTCTGCGCCGCCTGTGACTGAAGAGTTTGGTTCACGGTTTGGTTGTGGATGTGATTGAGCTGTTGCTGCTGTTGTCTTAACATAAGCAGCTGTTCCCTACTGGGGATCGGGAGCGACAGGTCCTGAAACGTCTCGCGAGTGGTCGATATGTTATCACATTTAAGGCATTGAACTGAACTCAGGATTCTTCCGTCGAAAATGTCTGAAATAATACTCCGAAATGTCTTCGCCTTTCGCGGTGTCGTCTGTGACTGACTATGGGTTTGACTGCTTTGACTGCAAGCCATCGACGCCATCGATCCGCCTCTCAGTGGCGACTGAGACGTCGGCGACGTTATGGATGAGCCCATAGTGGGCGACGCGGACCGGCTGTTAAGCTCGATATCGTCTATATTAGTGGTCATGTGGTCGCTATTGTCTCCGTTCATCACACCATTCATGTCGGGCTCATCGCCACCAAAAGCACTCTTTTCCGAACTCAGACCCGAATCACACGTTTCGTAATCGGCGTCCGAATTGGTCTCGGAATCACTGTTCATATCATTCATGCCATTCATATTGATGGAGGCATTGGTGTCCATATCATTGCTCTTGATGTTAATGTTATTATTATTGCTATTGGCGTACAAATAATTGCAAAACTGGTTCCCGTGAGCCGAGCACTGGTCACTGAAATGAGTCTCTTTGAGCTCTTCGTGCAACTGATCCAAAAAGCATCGCAAGAACTCCTGGGCGTCCTGTTGGGTATAACCGCGAAACAACGGGAACACCGATTTGATTCCGTGGGCTATACCCGTGGGCACCACATAACTGGGCCGTCGATTGTCCCAAATCTCTTTGATTAGACGGCAGTAACTCTTAGCGATTCCCGGTTTGCGGACATAGGAGTGACAGTCGAGCATAAAACGGCTCAATTGGGGACAGTTGGACAGCGACTGTAGCGCAGCGTTCATATAACAACTGTTGCCTAAGTTCTGGAGTCCCGTCAGACCTCGAGGTTTGCTCTCGGAATCTGTTGCGAAAGACACAAATGGTTAGACATTGCGGTGATACTGGCATTCATTAGTATACAAACCAATGAGCACTTCCTCCTCATCGGTGGTCTCATCGTCGGTGATGTCGGCGACGTAGACCTGATTGGTGCGGATGTGTCCGCCGGTGCTGTCGTGGCTGCTAATGGTGTCCATCTTGTTGTGGTCGTCGATGGCGGCGGCGGTGGTGTTGTTCTCGACCATCACTTCCGTTTGGCACTCATAGCACCAGATCCTGAAAGTGGTTGAGTTGAGTGTCAGGCGATGGCTGGGGTTCTGGCGGTAGTGTTGGGTCGAGTGGTCGGCCACTCCTTCGCCGCATGCGGTGAACAGATGGCACTCATCGGTCACACAGACCCACAGATTAGGTCCAGAAGTGCCGCATATCTGACAGCAATCGCGGCCGACGATCGCCTCCAGCGTGAAGTCCGCCATTTGGCTCATGTGTGGACACGAGCTGTACCGCTGATGCAAAGACATGGTGTGTGTGTCCGCGCGAGTGATGTCCTAATTATCTTAAGAGTGATAATCAATGAGTGGTCGCAAACACATCACAGTCACACCATTACAAGACATTATGACGAAGGGTGCAAAAGTGAGCCATCGATGCGCGCATTGATAGGATCAGCGATCACTGCATGCAATGACTAAAAGCAAACATCACTTCAATTGAATCCAATGGTCGGCAATGAGTGGTCAGTGTATTGATTGACAGTCACTAACAGTAAACGAGTCACACATTCACTGCATATCCGACACAACACTACTCACAATCAACACACAGACAGACACACTGTACACATACAGCACTCGTTCATTAGACGTGTCGCTCAACCTATTGCGGGTCAGGCTCTACACACGGACAGCACCCACACTATGCCTTTAATGCCTTTAATACTGACCCTGATATTAGTAGATATACAATTATCATGATTACAATCTATATAATTAATATTGATTATTATCAATGATTTGGAGAACAAAATCTTTTATATTATAAAAATAATGCTGGTAATTTTTATTAATTTTAATTATTTATAACACACTATCGAATAACTCTAATAACGTACTGGTATATTTATACGGTGTTACTAACTATTTTTAATTATTATATACACTGGTTATTAGATTAATGTTGGTGTAGATATTTTATTTATTAATTTAACCTAGTTTCTGTTTGTCTAACAAATCACCGAAAATATAATAAAGCAACAAACAAATTGAAGGCTTTATTATTGTTATTAATAATAAATAATGATAATGATAATAACTTATTATCAATGATAGAATATTCTGCAATTGTAGTACACAAGTTAGAAATGATTACACATACCACAAACATTATTAAAATTTTTATTATGAATTTAATGAAAATGTTATAATCATTTTTGCAACACACATTAGAACATTAGAAATATAGGGGTTTTACATTTGACACAGATTTTAATAATTCATAAATTTATGTTATGATTCTGTAAGAATTTAATTTTGAAGCTATTAATTTTAAATATTATACAGAATATTCTAATATAAATTAACGTTATATCTTAGAGATTAATTTAATGATTCTTATTAAATGGTTTCAAATTTCTAGATATCTGTGAAGCAAAGGTTTTAAATTACATGCAATTTGTTTACTGTATAGTATTAGTGAATAATAGTACGGGTATAGGAGATACAGAGTATTCTGTAAAGTAATCTCAAAACATTTAATCAAATAATTTAAGCATTTATTCCAAGAATTCATGCAATATACATTGTACATTGTAATGTAAAATTATAAAATTTAATGTAAAAATTATAGGACAAAATTATCAGACCAAATTTGTACTGAATTGTGAGACAATTTATTTATGGAAATCACTGTCCAATAAAGTTAAAAAACTGAATCACATTGAGTTAATAATCCACCGAGATAATTTGACCATTAATGTAATTTAGAGATTCAAAGTGTTAACTTATGTAAGATTATTATGTTTAATAAAACAATACACTTATTCTAATAATTTTGTTAAGTTATTGAATGAAGTGTTAGACTAAACAGAGAATAAAATGTAAGTGTTTGCAATAAAAATTAGCAAATAAATGGCATATACCTATTAACGACCACTTGAAAATGCTATTACAAAATAATTATGAAAGCAATTAAATTAAGTTTATTGACACCTGATTCTTGCATTGAAACTACTCGTCAACAGTATTACATAAAAATCTAGCTAGTTTAGATTCTCGGATGCTAAACTAATGTCCAATATGAAGTTCAAGCTTAATTTAGTAATTTATTCACTAATTGTATGCTTATTAGTCAAACAATCATTTGCTGATAATTCAGTCAATGGTACAAAATTAGGCAAATGTGTGACAAGTGATGGAAATCCCGGCATTTGTTTAGTTAAAGAACTTTGCAATCACTGGAATGGGAACCAATTGAGTGATAATAACTGTTCAGACGATTCAAACACAATATGTTGTCCAGAATTTAGTGTTAAAAAAGTGCATCCATTTTGGGAATCTATTAATAACTTGTTTTGGAATAATATTGGTAATTTGACAAACACCTCGGTTAGTAATGATTCTACGCCATTGTTTGAATCAACCAGTACATCCACTCCCAGTGTATGGACACCGGTGGGGCAAACTAATCCAGGTATTCGATAGTCACTCGTTACAAGTAATGTGATTCTTAATTTTTAAATGCTTTATAAACTTGACTTTGTGAATTTAACTCTATCAGACTATTAAAATCTAACATTAATTTTTATAAAATATTCCATGATAGCTAAATGATTTTAATAAATGTCCAAATACTATAGAATGAATCCAGTTATGAGACACATATAAAATAACTTAAAACAAAACTATATATTTGTATGTCCTGTATGTCGGTGCAATCAGTATGTGGCGCCCGAAACTTAAAAAAGGACTACGGCTTCATTGTGGGCGGCAATGAAGCGCCGGCCCACTCGTGGCCGTGGGCTGTGGCTGTATACACGGGCTCGGGATCCAGTTTCCATAACTACAAGTTCGTGTGCGGGGCGTCGGTCATCAGCGAGAGGTATGTGTTGGGTGCGGCCCACTGCGTGTCCCACAATAGTCGGGTCGCCAAACCGGAAACCATCCGACTATTGATCGGAGCGCACGACCGGCGCTACGAAGGCGTCTACCATAGAGTGCAAAGGATTTTCGTCCACAAGTTATACGACGAGCGACTCATGCAGAACGACATCGCTCTCTACAAACTGGCCGAACCCATCAACTTCAATAAGACATCAAATATAGCACCGGTATGTCTGCCCGACTCGCACTGGCACCAGCGAGACTACACCAACCAAATGGTACAACTGGTCGGATGGGGAACTACGTCTGCTGGTGGACGCACCAGTGATATTTTAAGACAAGTCCAGGTGCCCATCATCACCAACAAGGACTGCGCCCGTAGTTATAACGCGCTGATGGTTACGTCCAAACAAATGTGTGCCGGATATGCGGCGGGAAAGAGAGACTCCTGTCAGGTATGACCCCTTTAATATACCCCATTCCCCTGTAATTACTGTATTCTCAATCCATGTAATTAAAGGGCGATTCTGGAGGTCCAATGACTATGCAGTTGGATGGCAGAGAGGGCCGGTATGTGCAGATTGGCATCACCTCATGGGGAAAGGGATGCGCCGAACCCAGTAATATATTCTGTGCTATATTTGACACAACTTTTATTTATTGATAATTCATTGCAATCACAGAATATCCCGGAGTCTACACTAAAGTCTCGTATTATATCGATTGGATTCAAAGCAATACTAATAATGTGAATGATTGACAAAATGACCTCAAATAACAGATTATTTTTGAAAACTTTTTTGTCAAAAACTTATTTCAATGACCTTTTTGTGCCATAAGTTAGGTCTGTATGTCTAGTGATGGTAGTGACTGTCCCACAAACCACACCAAAAGGGGTTTCTATGTGATCACTGATCACCACTACTACTGCCATAGCCCTCATGAGTCAGTGGTTGGCCAACCTTTATAAATAGAGTAGTTGTAAAAACTTCTTGCAAAGTGAGAGATCCCTTTCCCTCCCCTCCCACTCATTGGGACGTCATTTAAGACATGTTTACTTTGGAGGAAATAAACGCATCAATGAATCAATGATTAGATAGTGGTATCAAAATCAGTGACAAACAGACCCA